>CM060841.1:61850000-62075000 GCA_030762175.1 Metallyticus violacea | reverse complement strand
TAAACCTTAAAGGCAGATATTTTGAAAATTAATAAAATAGACTTTTATGTCTTTCCTTGTATTTTTTAACAACTTAAAAGGAACTCTCGTGCAACCGGAAATAAAACATTGTTGACAAATAAACCACCTCATATGGACCTGGGCGGATTTGAGAAGATGAAATATTTGGACCCTATTCGCGTCATTCCTATCTATCGTGTGATATAGTGTTTGTAGTAATAAAAGTAGAAAGAATGTGCACAGTCCGGAAATTGATGGAACTTATAGTAAATTCAGAAATTAAATATACTGTACACTGTACAATATGGCCAACACTTTATAACAATACTTGCTTTTCTCCTGAGAAATCCATAAGAAATATTGCAAGGGACCTAAGAATATTTTCAACTTTTCACCATTTTACTGCAATGTATCAACACGGCTGTAGAAGCTGCGGAATTCATCAATGAACTTAAAAATAGCTTCTTCATGAAATTTTGCCCGTTTTTATTACTTCCCGTCGCGGTGCAGTTATCAAACGAAAGAGTTACAAGGGCTTGAACATGAAGGAAATTTACAAGTGTCTACAGCATTTTCTTGATAATAAATGTGTTTCATTCTTCTGGAAAGATATATTAATAAAATATAAATTAATTAATAGACCAAGGTAAAATTTTAACTAAGAGGCAATAATACCTGACAAGTAAATTGCTAACATATGTTATCAAATTATATATTTCAAGCAGTGTAAACATGTATATATATATTCAGTCAGTACAAATGTTTTAAAATTAAAGCAAATTCCCAGTGTTTATAGGTTAGTAACTTAACCCTGTGTTTCAAGCAATTTTTTGTAATGAGCAAGTTACAGTCAGAAAAAACTAATTTTACTTAAAAAGAAGAATTAAACCTGGCTGCTTAAATGTTAATACATTATTTTTCTGCTTCTATCATGTTTTACCAACAATAAGATAAGAATTTAAATTTTACATTAATAACAAGTAATGTAATGTTTGCTTATAGGTCAATACACTTTTCCCGTGTTTCGGCAGGTCTATAATAGGCCAAATTAAGTTTTCCTACAATTAGTGCAATGGGGGTTAGGAAGTTTATTCAGTTAGTCATTTATTTATGATTATTATTCAAATGTTCTATAATAATATTTACAAATACCTGCAGGTAGTTCAGTTTTATTATTCTGGACAAAACATGTGACCCCAATCCCCAAGGTTGTGCTTTGGTTGCAAAGAACTTAAAAGAAGTTTTTTTTTTTTTTTTTTTTTTTTTTTTTTTTTTCCAATAACTGGATTACAACGGACAGAGGTTTTGCTAAGTATGATATGAAAATTTCAGAAATACTTTAAATTAACTACATTAACCCTCATTTTTAATGTTTAAAAAGAACTACAAAATACTTGATTTGCAATGTTCTTCATTACACACTACTTATTGCTGTACAAAATTATTTCATAAAACTGCCTTAAAAATAATAAATTATTCTTGAATCAAACAAATATTTAAACAAAAATTTTTAAACATACTAACCTAAAGGATGAAAAATAATACAAATTTTATGTCCAAGTAATAGCAGTTTGTTGATTTTCTTTTAAAACCCCGAAAAGGAAATATATTTTTCAAAATGTTTATTAATGTTAATAAGTTAGGAAATACATTTCAGTGTTGGATTGTTATTTTTATAAAAACAATGTACCACATTATCCTAGTAAAAATAAAAGACAACAATGTTTATGTAAAGTTTGGGAGATTTACCTTGAACATAAATGCGCTGAAATAATTTGTCTCAAATCCCAAAATGGACAACATGGTCAAATCAGACCTAAAAGGTCCTCGAAAAAATAATGAAACTAGAGGATAATTGCATTAAGAATTTGACAAGATGAGAATGGACCTTTTCCGAGTGAGTCAGAGAGGACTGCACGGATTTCCGAAAACAATAATTCGGGATAAAAATGTGGCGAGCGAGGGAGCTCTTTTGTGACGTCACATGGGAAGGGGGTTGTCCTGAGTCAGCACGTCCGTATCGATTGTTGTCCTTGATGAAGAGTGAAGCGGGTTAGAGTAAAAAAAAAAAAAAAAAAAAGGAGGGGAGGGGAGGGGAGGGGAGGGGAGGGAAACGATCAAGGGATTCCCAGCATCGGCTAGAAATATAATCAATTAACTTTCATGGGACACTGAACATGCAGTTGCTCTATGTATTCGTGAAGTGGATGAACTTTTGTCTCTGTAAGGAAAGTAAAATGAAGTGACAGCTATAAAAATCTATGGCAGTATATTTTTTCGTATATTAGAACATATAGTAATCAAATATGCCTTCTATTTCAAAAGTAATTATTTAAATAAAATTTATTTCATAACAACAGACAAATTCTACGATTATTGTTATTAAAAGCTATGACAATAAGCTGGCAATACTTTTTTTTTAATTACCTATATTCTTCTTTTAATATGATCTAAAAGAGAATATGCTACTGGAAAATATTAATATTTCAAAATAATAAAACCATTTCTGTACATTTAAATTAGAGTAACTCTTATCACAATATCGGTAAAAATAAATTTGTATTGTTTTAAAATTTGAGTTTTCTTAAAAAAAAATATTTCAGTGTCTATATGCAATTCTCCGCGTTTTAATTACGCTTTACTTAATTAGACGAGGGATATATTTCACATTAAATTTGGAAATAGCAAAAGGCGCAGCGCATAATTCATTTTTATACATTATCAACTGCTATTGTTGGTGCTTGTCTATAATACTGCTCTCCAATTTTCTGTTACCATATCTTATTTTCATCAGATGTGTATGCTTCCATTTTCCTTTTAAGTTTTCTATTTAACAAATGAAATAATTAAACTGACAGGCAGTTTATTCTCTGGCCACAGTAACGTTAGGTTTGATGAAACAAATTAAGCGTGTCTATAACGTTATAACTGACACGACAATAATAGGAAAAGTTTCATTTAAAAACTTTTCTTAATATAAATCAACATGTCAGAGCGTCTTTTAACTTATCAATTTTATTTAAAAAAGGGAAACATTTTCCGTATTCCCATTATAACTTTTACAGCTTTTTTTTTTAATGGTGTTTAACGCCCGTTTTAACTACTGAGGCATCACAGGCGGTGGACACTGATGATACATGAAATGAAATGACAAATTGGGAAAGCATTTTTTTTTTAAGGGAAGGAAGCGTTCTAGGTCTAAGTTTACCTCCCCGGCATTTTCCATTTATGAGGACTGAAGAAAACCTGGAAAAAACCTCAGTCAGGCAGGACGGTCCTCCCGCTCACGAGTCCGCGCCTTAACGACCTCGGCTACCCGTAGCGGTTTTAGAGTTTGTGCATTCCAGCCCCATAATAGTTACACTGTGAGGATTCGAAACCAATATCTGCCCTTTCATTGACTTTCCGTTTATTTCCACTTAATTTCAACCGTCTGAGCTATCATACTGAGTGGATACTTAGGTTGTTTATTTGCCTATATCTGTTAAAAGTCGATTACCTTCGGCTAAGGACACTCTTCTCTGGTGCAAGCAAGTGAATCTTGCTCTATGGATAAGTTTATTTAACGGCCAAAAGAGAGAGACGAGAATAGAAGTTCGAGAAGAGAGAGGTGTGCTGCCATTCCTACCGGGAATCCATCCCATCATGAATTTAAGTGTTAACTATTCATTATAAAGACGATTTTATTAATGTCTAAATAATGTTTGTGTTTTCAGTGAATATCTAAGCCTGGTATTTTCTCAATATGATCTGGTTTAGAGTCAGGATGGGTGGGATTTATTTAGATTAGTGTTTCATCACCAGTCACGACTCCAGTTCGTTAAATAAGGAATAGAACGGAAGCAAGGGGGTACTGACAATATCGGCATAAATGTTCTAGTGGTAACGTTTCAGTAGACCATAGTAAAATTTACTTCGTTAACACACTGTAGCTATGTGCTGATAACATGTAACAGCCCAAAGATTTGCAGGATCGATGGATTTTTTTAGGCGTAAAAATTTTAGGTATGGTTTCCTTCGGAAGGGAAGTAAAACCGTCGATCCCGTGGCGCATATTTACGGCACGTAAAAGAATCCTGAAAGAAGAGGCTCTGAGCAAAATTTATCGGCAGTTTCATGCCCTGAATTGAATGGTACGTTGATGACGTGAGATGTTAAAGAGCGTCCCCAAATAAACCAAATAAATGCACTAACACTGGAGTTTTTTTTATATCTTAACTAAAATTAATTTATAATAATGCATAAACAGAAATAATGCTTGCTCTCATAACAAATGTAATGCACAATTACCGTGGCCTTGGACTAGTTACAGACGCAGGCTAAAAATAACTTTCAGTTTAATAATTTTACATATTCCTCAAAAAGGTAATTAAACTTAGACTACTTAATTATCGACTCTAAATGTGTTAGTCGGTCAAAAGCTTTCAGTATACATTATTATTATTACTACTGATGATATCTGATCTAAAATTTGTTTAGAAAAAAATTTGAAAGAAATTTATTGATGCACAAAGCAAAACCAAGGAAAACAACGAAAAATCCCTACACCAGTCTTAGGGCAGTGAGAATTAAAGACTGTCTTCCAAACATGTGACTCGAACGTTAACTCACTCGTATTTGTAATTATGTTTGTAATTAACCGAGTATTGGCTAAGGTCGTAACGCTTGAGATTCGCAAGCGGGAGATCCCATGTTCAAATCCCTTGGGGGTTGGTAATCCTGATTGGGTTTTTTAATTGTTTCTCCTGGTGTCTAAGGCGAGTGCAGGGGTGAATCTTTCTTTTCTACCAATCTTTCATATCACTTGATTCTGTTATAGGATCGAAAGTATCAAAGTGCACTTGTGCGGCGTGACAGTGGCTTGCCCTTTTTTTTAAAGTTGCTGCCTTCGCGCCTGAAAACGACCCCTCTGAGTGGCTCGGACTCCTTTGAGGGATGCTGCACCGGCACCGGAGAGTGTTCTATTTGAAAACTAGGGATCCCGCCTGGCCGTCTTGTATCTCCCTAACTTTATCCTTTCCTCCCGAAGAGGATCTCACTGGAGGCATAGGTACAACGGTCAACCCTTTAGTAAGGCTGAGGTACAGGAATATCCCCCTCCATTCCCAATAATGCAATACAACCCAACATGTATATAATGTACAAGTTACTTGATTATGTTACTTGGAATTTGAAACTAACTTTTGAATGGTCCTAATGAAGTGCCAAATTTGAAACATTTCTAAACGTTATGTAAACAATGCATTATATTACTATTGTAATTTGATAAATGTATAAATATATTAAATACTTAAATCAGAATATTCTTCGTATTACTAATTCAGCCAATAAGAATGGAGTTTCTTACAAGATAATCAAGCACCTATCGCACATTTTTATGGAAACCAGCCTTAAGCAATATTTTGGAACAACTCGCCTTTAACAAGTCCTTCCTCATTATGATCCACGCCAAAGGTTGCACCCAAGGCTTCAATTTGTAAATGAGAGGAAATATTTAATGGGATTCGGAAATTTCGATGTCGTCATTCCGGTTCGGAGAACCGTTAGTGCAACTGAAGGCACTCGTTCTGAGTTCACGTGACGGGGTCCTCGTTAGGATGTTAAGGAAAACATTCTTACATTTTTGTATTTGGTTACATTTTAATGAGCTTTACTCAGAATGCTGAAGTAGCTAGTGTATTTCACAAGAGTACTTTACCAACTATAACTCCAGCTTTATTTTTTAGCCTGCTTGCTTAATGGCCGACAGCTCAGGCATTCCGTCCACGCCATACTTCTGTACATTTGCAAGACATTCATGAACTCTACAGAGTGTTCCAAAAGTCAATAAACCAAAACAAAATGGTGTTCAACTAAATATACGACGTAAAAAGAACAAATAAAGTGACAAACTCTAGTGTTTAAAATAATGAGACAATTAAATAAATACAAAAAGATACTGCAAAATTAAATAGGATAACTTTTAAAAATAGGAAGAGCGTTATACAACAGCATGGTGCAGTGAAGGTTCATTGTCATTTCTGGTGATCTAGTGGTAATCATCGCGGTTCGACCCCAGCTAAGGTCGATGAACTTTTTCGGGAGCAAAGATCATAAGTATAGCTTCCTTCGGAAGGGAAGTAAATCCCATAGGTTCTGTGTCGTACGTAAAAGAACCTCAAGCCTGATAGACGAAAAAACCAAAATTTATAGGCTGCTTAATGTCCTGAATTGAATTGATGATCTGAGATATTAAAGAGCATCTGTAAAATATTTATTTAATAAATAAATATGAAGGGTGATTAATAAAACTACAATAAAAGGATTCTAAAAACTATCTTGTATAGACAGAATTGAACTCGAAGAAATGCGAATTGCAATAAAAGGACAGAAAAATGGAAAAACACCTGCTAGAGATAATGTGAATATAGAATTTATCAAATAAGCAGATCTCTTGCAGAAAAATATTAAATTTTATAAATTAATGCTGAAAAAAAAATTAAAAGTTGGAGGAAATAGAAGAAAAGTTTCTTATAGGTAGAAACAGTTCGGCAAGGTTCAACAGAAAATTTATTGAGAAAATGTGTGATGAGCTTATACTGAAAATGACCCAACCTGATTCATTGACTTGTGTGAGTCGTTGAGACTTGAGTATGGTCTACGCTGGAAAATATTTAAGTACTCCTTTGGGTACTTAGTGATGCACCCCAGGTTACGGCAATATCTTTATAACTACACGGCACCAAGAGAATTGCAGAAGTCTTCTGCTCATCAAATCATCGTGCACATCATGCACAGAAAAAACGCCTATTTTCAGGAATATTGTTTCTAACACCGTCTCATCGGTGACGAACGTGCTGGGACGATCAAGGGATTGCGATGTAGTTAATTAACACCCGGTATAAGTAAATTCTATATTTAGCATTTTGTGCATATTTAGAAAAAAAATTCAAAATTACATAGCGTAGACCTGTATATGAACTGAAAACTGTGAAATCATACACAAACACTTTTAAATTTGCACGCGTTTTAGGGAGAGTCAAACCTTAACCCCTGAATTACGCACAGTGCGTCCGGTAGAATCACCACCAATAAAAAATGTGAATATCTCCTCACTCTGTTAAGTTAGAAATATAACTTTCATTTTATCTTGTGTAGAAACTCTCCTAGTCTTATAACAACGAAAAGTATGAAGCTAGTGCGTCTGCGCGTGGCATGACAAGAGTTTTGTGAGATGATCAGCTGTTAGAAACAGGCCCTGTGTTAAGAAAGAAGGAAAGTGGTTTAAAAAAAAAAGTCTGCCAATAAGAATTGTGAATATCTCGTACACTAATAGTAACAAAATAATCGGACATAGATTTATGTTAACAAAACTCGCCAAGTTCCAAAAGATTTCCACATATGCCAGACCACAGAATCACACGTCAAAACACACCGCACTTAACTTTAGGGCTATCACGTTAATATTCCATTACAACATGTTGGTTTCCTTCTCCACATGTTCTACAGGTTATGCCAGTGCACTTTATCAGACATGCAAAGGGCGGCTTCATCCAGAATGCGACAAGATTGAGGAACCCATTGTCAATGTGAGATAACATTGAATTTGCGAACTCGGCTCGTCTGAGTTTGTCATTTGACTGCAGCTTCTGTGCAATTTGTATTTTGTATGCTCTAAATGGACATCTTTTATAGATAATATCGTGAACAGTGGATTTCTGAATACCCAGACCCAAACTGTTGATTTCTTCAGATTGTGCTGAAATGCTTGTAGACGCTGATTTTTGCCACTTCCCATCTGTCTTAAGACAGAACCTGCAACAAACAGCTCATTATGCCATGTCACAATGATATGACGCTCTGGAGCATTTGCACCATATTCCTGCCTGAATCTTCTTTGCACTGCAGTTGGGCTCTTTAACCGCTAACCAATGATATTTCACTTTTTGCTGAGCTGTAAATTCCACAATTTTAACTCTATGTGTTGCCATGCCACGCGCAGGTGCATAATTTTCATTGTTGCAAACCTTGGAGCGTTTCTACACAAGATAAGATGAAAATCATATTTCCAAATTAACTGAGCGAGGAGATATTTATTTGCATTTCTTATTTGTAGTGATTCTACCGAACATCCTGTACATTTCAACACAGCTTTGCCTGAACATATCTTTTAGTTTCAGCAAAGCAACCTACTTCTTTCCTCTGTAGGTGCCATCTACGAGAGGCATTCAAAAATTTTGCAATCAGCCTAACCATTTTTGAACAATAATGTCTACAAAAATGGAACAATGGAACTTAAGCTATTAAAATATGTATAAGTGCGAGTTTTTAACTTGCATATTCACTGTCGTACAGTCTGTTGAGGTCATCATGTGTCAATAGCTGGTGAAAAATCATGAATACTTGTATTTTTAAAGAAAATTTTAGTTTCTACATTTTTACACGCTATAAGCTACACGAAGAGCAGAAAAAAAAAAAATCCACGAGGACTTGGTAACTGTTCATAGTAATTAAGTACGTTCATTTCATATCATTGGAAGACGGATTTGATCATTTGCAGAAGGGCAAGAGACTTTGAAAGACAATCCTCGCTCTTGCCGGTCTCGGGAATTTGTGAACAAGAGAACATTTCAAAGAGTGAGGAACTTGTGTACGGAAAATAGACATATTACTGTTGAAATGCATATAGAAATGGGTGTCCGTGTTGGCAGCGTTTACAGTATACTCCATGATCATTTAAAAGTGCGAAAAATATTGCAAGACAAATTGCTCGTTCTCTAAACAATGAACAAAAGAGCAGAAAGGAATGTGCAAGGAAACTACTCAGCATGTTGGTCCTAAACGTTTGACAGAATCATGTTCTGGTGATGAAAGTTGCTTTTATTACTATATAACCCAAAGTAAAGCTCAGAACTGCTTGTGGGTATATGAGAACAACCCAAGACCAGTTGATCTTCGACAAGATTTCCGTTTTTGGATGCGAATGTTCACTTTTTCCTTCAACTATGAAAGACCGTTAGTGATTGACTGTAAGCCAGAAGGAATGATAATGAATGGAGAATACTGTGGCGATCATTTTGGATCCTTTATTTGAAGAGTTGAGGCGGCGTCGTCCAAAGACAGGAACTTCCAGGATGTTGCTTTTTACACGACAACGCGCCTCGTCACAAAACAGCTGCGACTTCTGGTTGATTCCTCGAGTGAAATTTTACATTACTGGAAAACCTTTTAAACAAGTGCAGGAACCTCCTCAAGCTATAAATTCATCTCTGTTGACAAGATCTCAGCCCGAGTACCTTAGGGTGTTGACAAGTGGTTGCACCTTCTACAACTGTGTGTGGGGGACATGGAGAGTAATTTGAAGGATTGTGAGGATAACTTTTCGAAATCAGTCCTTAACCTTGAACATCAAGGTGACACTTGCCCCTCGTAACCTTTCTGAAACTGTTATCTCGGACAGGACTTCGTCATTTTTACACCCTGTACATACGTTTTAGCCTCAGTGCGAATGGTGGAGTATATTTAATCGCATCACTATAATAACACATCAGGAGACAAAAAGTGAAGTGCAACCGATTTACCATATAATAGCTAGGTCTTTCTCAGCTAAAACCTATAAATCATAACTACCACGGTTTTTCAAGGAGTTGAAGAGCAAGGCTTGGATTATGAAAGTGACCATGACGTCGATGGCGGCCGGCATTTTCAATTAGGAAATCTGTCAGGGCAGAGTTGTGTGATGACGCAAGGTGGTTCTCATCAGCACATTTCATCGGTCCTTCGTTGTCGACTCACCCAACCGCAAAACTTCCAAGCCTACGTGCCTTCTTCATGACATCTCACCGTATTTACACAATCCGTCTTTCCTGATGCTTTCAAACTTGATTTATGGCAACTTGTTGATTTATTTAATGAGCCTTAAAAGTAGCGGTTAGCCGCGGAGGTACAGCCGCTCACAAAGTGTACCGCGTGGGAAGAAAACGCAGCTTAATTGGTTGATTATACAAAACATGGTTACTATAATTTCTTGTATCAGGAATGAAACGTCTATGCATGGTAAAATCATAATAGCAAACGTGAGACGAATTATACGCCATCTCAGAAAATATCACCACACCTCATCTGCGACATTTTTAATGTCCAGCGGTGATTATAGAGGTCTCTGAAATCACATCCTGTTTGGTCACTGACTTAAGTGGTTCTTCTACCTTCTGACTTGTTTCCGCTCTAAAGAGGGATCGTATCTTACAAGTTGAGGTTTCTTAATTGGTTATGTTTCGAGCACTATGTAAAGGAGTATTTTATTCTTTACACTAAGCTAAACATTTAATTTGTTTTCCATTTCTGTGGCTTCATATAATGCACAAGAAACAAAAAATATAAAAAATAACTTTACAAAATCAATATTGTATCTCTTTTATTTATTAATCGACAACTTTATTAGTATTTGGGCGTTTTTTACAAGAATAACCCATCAGAATGTGTTTCTGGCATTTTTCTGCCATCATTTTATGCAGCAATTTTCTGAAAAAGAGCCATGGTTTCTCAAATTTTGCCACTTTCACAGAAACAATCATAGTTGTGAAACATTTTCACTGTAGCTATTGTTCGAGAGCTCTTTTCATTAGGTATCTTATTATGTTTCATTGTCAAGAGAGAGACCGCCACGGGTGGCCGAGGTCGTTAAGGCGCGGACTCGTGAGCGGGAGGTCTGGGGTTCGAATCCGCCAGAACTGTTCTCCATGACTGAGAATTTTTCAAGGTTTTCTCAGTCCTCACAAATGGCGAATGCCGGTGAGGTACCCTAAACTTAGGCCTGGATCGTTTCCTTTCTTATAAAAAAAATCCTTTCCCAATATATCATTTCATCTCATGTATCATCAGTGTTCATCGCCTGTAGTACCTCTGTAGTAAAAACAGGCGTCAAACACCATTCATTCATTGTAAAGAGATCAACCTTGCAAACTGCACGTGTTTCTACAGGTGGAAATACGAGGTCTGTTCACACAAAAAAAAAAAAAAAAAAAAAAAAAAAAAAAAAAAAAACTAACTTTTTAGTAGTAAACTATGCCTCATAGACCGAAGATCTGGATACAGTCCCCGCCGGGATCGATTTTTTCGAGCGTAAGGGAAATAAAACCGTTGGTTCCGTATCGTAGATTTAGGATGCGGAACCTTCAAGTATGAGAGAAGAGGCCTCTGAGCAAAAATAACGGCCATTTCACGCTCTGAATTGAATGGGACGCTCATGACTTGAAATGTTAAAGAGCGTCCGTAAATAAACAAATCAAAAATTGAAGTAATCTCCCCCATTCTTCCAAAGATGTTTGGGTTGCTGGAAGCAGACCTGATAGGCGATTTTCGAGATTGCGTAAAGTTCTGTTTGTGATTTTTGTTTTATCTTCTCAATCGAGTCAAATCTTCGTCTTTTCGTCGTGAATTTCAGCCTTGAAAATGGGAATGTGGGGACGTCCACACATACAAAGTTAGGTGAGTATGGAGGTTGTGGATGATCAGTTATCTTATTTTTAGTGCAAATTTTTGAGTGGTGCGTTATCGTGCTACATAACCTCTCTACAGTGCAGGCCTCATCGGGGTCGTTAGAGGACACCTTTAATGTGAGCAATTCAAATTGGATCCTCAGAGAGACTTTTGTGATTAATAACACCCTGCTGTTAATAATCTGTTTTCTGAGATCGAAAAACGAGCAGGGATCAAAATCAAAGCGTCGTATAGAAAGAATGTATAAAATTATTCATCACTTACTGTAGTTCATTTTGAGAAATTCTGACAATTTCCTGACGAATATTATCTTTGAGTTCTTGTATGGTATGCGGGTTAGTCTTGTACACGGCAGTTTTTTACTTATTCCAGAGATAATACTCGCAGGCTGTTACATCAGGGTATCGAGGGGCCACAAATTCCTACTAATAACAATCAACTGTATGCTAAAAAATTTGTCCTATGATTCTTTCACCACTGAGCTAACAAATAGGAACTGTACATAAAGACATGCTGTGCCGTTATAAACATGCAAGGTATGATTCACTTTATATATAATCGAATTAAGGAACAGCCAGCATAGCACATCCGGGAGCAGCTGCGCTATGACTGCGAGTCGGCAAGATCAATTAGGTTTGCAATCTCTAGGCCCGGCAAATGTACGTTCTCAGGCGGCCGCGACACGCCCAACCGCCGAGAATCAAAACACTGCGCGTGCGGGATAGAGTTTACGTGAAAGCGCGGTAATACGGAATAAAGCTTGTTTGTCTTTTTCGCTGGAAATAATAACGTGATAATTCAGCTGTTTATTATTGTTAAGTTGATATGATATGTGTGAAGAATAGAGTTAGCACACGAAAACATCGTTGTCACGTCTCTGAAATCTCTTTCAGTATTGTTTAGTGCTAACAAAAATCTGGCGCGGAAGTAAGAGTAAATTATTCATTCATCATTATTATTTTTGAATTAAGCACCCTCACATATTCTTAATAATATAAGAAAAAGGCAATATTCACAATTTCCGCTCAATGTTTGATGTATGAAAATTAACGGTAGCAATTCTGGAGAATTACCTGGCAGCGTTACTGTTAAGATGAAAACGACAACGCTAGACACTTGGAACTCGGGGAGGTTATTAAGGTTTGTTCCGTAATTTACACAAATATGCGCGCAGCATCTCCCATCTTCCAGCGCCAGCGAATCCTGGAAACGATCAGATCATAAGGAGCCAGAAATGTTGCATAATAGCATATTTCCTAGCACCTGGCACACTGTATCTCGTTTACAGAGCAGTTTCAACAGTTCTGGGTGTATTTCAACGTTATTTGAAGAAATAAATTCACTTCATCTAGTCTTCTCTTGAGTTTGGCTAAGAAACACACCTACCTAGCCCCGCTCGACCTACCCTGACTACAAACAGTAAAGCTACAACAAATGAGCTGTAGAAGAAAACAGAAAAACAACGGTGAAGAGTGTTAGGAGCGAGAAACCGAGAAAACGCCGAAAATCCCTAAAAACTTGGTCGGCAGTCTCTTGTTTTCTAACAAAGTGTTTGGAAGGAAAGAAGGTCATTACATAATTTTCAAAAACACTGACGTGAGTTAACTAAAGTTTTGCTTCCGCTGCTATATCGGAGAACCGTGCTGAAAATCACGAAATAAATTAACAGGAAAGCAGATGTAAGTGTTTCGTCTGTTATACATCCACTATTTCTTTTTAACGCCCTGTCATAAACATATCTCGAAAGTAATTTTGCCCTGCGGCACGAAATACACTTCCCCATCGTAACAGTCGATACAAACAAATGACGAAGAGGCCTTGTCGGTGCCGACAGCTGTGTCCGCGAGGAGACACGCGGCCCCGGGGCTTATTTGTTGTCACAGCCGCTGCCTCCCCGAGATTAACATAAGCCTACCGAGGGAAGGGACGCATGCGATAATCCCTCGAGATCCTATCCCACACATGTGATTCCAAGCATCACATATAAAAAGTTACTTATATATCAATTTTTCCACTCTCAGAAACTCATTTCGGATGATAATATCGCCGTTTATCAGTGAGGTTATTGCAGTTGCTTCCTGGTTGAGGAATTCCATCATTTTAGTGACATCACTAAAAGCGAGAGCGTACAAAAAAGTAAGAAGGAACATTCACTAACACGGTGATATTAAGTTTCACAGATGTTTGTCTGACAAGGGAAAGAGCTGAGTCAGCTTGCATTAAGGATGCACTGCATAAAGAACGTCTTTTCTTGATTTATGAAAGTAGCAAGTACTGGTAACCCTTACAGACAGTTGTTCAAAAAAGAAGGGGAATTTAGGGGAATTTTTGGGGAAACTGTCACTCACTATCTCCTTATTTCCATATTTCTTATAAAGATGGACTATTAAATAGTAGTAGTACCAGTAGTAGAAGTAGTAATAATAGTAGTACTAGAAGTGGTAGTACTAAAAGTAATAGTAATAGTAGTAGTAATGTTTGTAATAGTATTAGTAGTACTAATAGTAGTATTAGTAGTAGTAGTAGTAATAATGTTTGTAAGAGTATTAGTAGTACTAGTAGTAGTACTAGAAGTAGTAATAGTAATAATAGTAGTAGTAGTAATAATAGTAGTAGTAGTAGATCTAGAAATAGTAGTAGTAATAGTAGTAGAGTAGTAGTTCTAGAAGTAGTTGTAGTAGTAGTAGTAGTAGTAGTAGTATTAGTAGTAGTAGTAGTATTAGTAGTAGTAATAGTAGTAGTAGCAGTAGTAGTGGTAGTAATAGTGGTAATAATAGTAGTAATAGTACTAGAGTAGTAGTAGTAGTAATAGTAGTAGTAGTAGTAGTGATAGTAATAGTACTAGAGTAGTAGTAGTAATAGTACTAGAGTAGTAGTAGTAGTAGTAGTAGTAGTAATAGTAGTAGTAGTAATAGTAGTAGTAGTAGTGGTAGTAGTAGTGGTAGTAATAGTAGTAATAGTACTAGAGTAGTAGTAGTAGTAGTAGTAATAGTAGTAGTAGTAGTAGTAGTGGTAGTAATAGTACTAGAGTAGTAGTAGTAGTAATAGTAGTAGTAGTAGTAGTAGTAGTAGTAGTAGCAGTAGTAGTAGTAGTAGTAGCAGATGTATCTTTATTGTTACAAAATCTATATAAACATTACACATATATTTTATGCACGGGTCGTAGACCATACATGCTTAAGTATGATACACAATTAGAAAGAGGAACAAATAATAATATAAATAAAACAAAAATAATAAACGTTAAAAAACGGGAAGAACAATATTTACAGACATATGCATGGAAACATATTACATATTATTTATAAGTATACTATTTATTGTGTTCTAACCAGTAAATAAATTGCTTCTACCTTCGCGCACTTTCGCTGAATGTCCATATTCAACAAACTAGTATGGTTCGCAAACAACGTTTTGCTCAGGTGTTCCCAGTGGGTACATTCTGCCAGAATATACACCCATTCCTCTTCCCCTCCACAAAATGGGCAGATTCTCCTACCAAAATTATTAGTTATTTTTTTAGCCTTTCAATCTCCCAGTCTAAACCAGGTCATTCCTGATCTTGCAATTCTCCCTAAAACTAGTACCTCTTTACCCGAGGTTAATTTAATTTCATCCGATAGGCTCAAGGAATTTTTCGTGTTACATTCTGCTTCGATTTCCTAGAATATCTCTTAACTTGGAAGGAAAAGAGAAAAATGATGCCGATTATTAATTTATTTGGGATAACAACCTAGTAAGCCACCTGAAACAGAGAAGAAAGAGACAAGAACTAATACAACTTCATAACAAGACTTTTATTATTGTTATAATAATTATAACAGTGTGCTTTGGGTACCTTGCAAAGTGGATTTTTAATCTCCACCTTATCTTCTTTGCTGCAAATTCATCACACATGCCTCCAGTATTATTTATGTGCAGCTATCAAAGAAATGTTGACGTTAGCTTTAAAAATGTGGGATGCAATTCTTTAGAATGTTGAAATATCTTCTTCCCGTTAAGATATTGAGGCAAAAAGGCATATACTGGCTTTGGTGACTTCTGGAACTTTTTGCTAATACTTGTAAAGAATTATCTACCACCAACATACCTTTACTCATGCTCCCTATTTTGATGATATTTGTCAAAACAGTCCCCGTTGTATGTAACGCACCTGTCCGAGCTTTTATGCCAGTTTTCAAAGACATGTTGGAAACCAGGTTTTGACGGGTGTTTCAAAATCATCACTTCAGTCTTCCTTACTGCTTCTGATGATGGAAAATGCCTCCCACGAAGGTATTTCTTCAATAAGGGGTAAACCGTCACAGGTGGCCGAGGTTGTTCAGGCCCAGACTTGTGAGTGGGAGGTTTGGGATTTGATTCCTGCTAGGACCATTTTCCCTGAGGATTTTTCCAGGTTTTTCTCAGTCCTCGTAAATGGCACATGCCGGGGAGGTACCTTACGTTTCCTTCCTTAAAAGAAATCCTTTCCCAATATATCATTCCATCTTATGTATCATCAGTGTCCACCGCCTTTGGTACCTCAGCAGTAAAAACTGGCGTTAAACACCATTCAAAATTAAAAATTAAAGTGAGGAGTAAAGGAAAAAGTCACAGAGCTAGATCTGGACTGTAAGGAGGATGACAAACACACACTTCACATCAATCTTTGTGAGATACTCAGCAACAATATTTGTGATGTGTGGCCGTGCATTATCCTGGTGCAATATCAGATCGTTGCTCGGAAATGTGGCCTTTTGCATGTGGTGTGGGGTTGTAGAGTTTTCAGCACATCTTGTACTATTGCCCAGTTACAGTTGTGTGGGCAGACACGTGATGGAAACCATTTCTTGAAAATTGAAAAATGACCATATATTTCCCAATAAAAACATAAACTTTGGTGGGGGGGGGTGACGATAGAGGTTTTCAGACAGAACTTTGCTGTTTGTTCTCAGGATCAAAATGATGTACCCAAGTTTCATCAGCACTGATTAGCTTTGAAAGAAACTTGGCATCTTCCTGTAATATTATCTTCAGCTGCATGGAAACATGCATTTTCCAGCAGGCTTGGAATCCGCCGTTGGTTGTTGTTTATTTAGTTCATTTACGGACGCTCTTTAACATCTCAGATCATCAGCGTCCCATTCAATTCAGGGAGTGAAACGGCCGGTAATTTTTGCTCTGAGACCCCTTCTTTCAGGCTTGAGGTTCTTTTACATGACATAGGACTCATGGCATAGAAGGAAAAAAAATTGAAACAGCACTGATGGCTTTTCTGCTTCATCGCTATATTTAAAATGGGATTAGCTGGAATGAGAATATGAATGGTATGTGTATAGAACCATGTATATATATATGTGTATGTATGTATGTATATATATATACACATACATACACACAACTGTATTGCCTTTGACATGTCTTGCAATATGTACACATTTGTGGTGTTAAGGAATGATTTACATGATGAATAATGTATCCATCCATCCATCCATCCGTCCGTTTGTCCATCCGTCAGTCTGTACGTCTATCCATCCATCCAATTGCCTGCCTGCCTGCCTGCCTGCCTGCCTGCCTGCCTGCCTGCCTGCCTGCCTGCCTGCCTGCCTGCCTGCCTGCCTGCCTGCCTGCCTGCCTGCCTGCCTGCCTGCCTGCCTGCCTGCCTGCCTGCCTGCCTGCCTGCCTGCCTGCCTGCCTGCCTGCCTGCCTGCCTGCCTGCCTGCCTGCCTGCCTGCCTGCCTGCCTGCCTGCCTGCCTGCCTGCCTGCCTGCCTGCCTGCCTGCCTGCCTGCCTGCCTGCCTGCCTGCCTGCCTGCCTGCCTGCCTGCCTGCCTGCCTGCCTGCCTGCCTGCCTGCCTGCCTGCCTACCTGCCTACCTGCCTACCTGCCTACCTGCCTACCTGCCTACCTGCCTACCTGCCTACCTGCCTACCTGCCTACCTGCCTACCTGCCTACCTGCCTACCTGCCTACCTGCCTACCTACCTACCTACCTACCTACCTACCTACCTACCTACCTACCTACCTACCTACCTACCTACCTACCTACCTACCTACCTACCTACCTACCTACCTACCTACCTACCTACCTACCTACCTACCTACCTACCTACCTACCTACCTACCTACCTACCTACCTACCTACCTACCTACCTACCTACCTACCTACCTACCTACCTACCTACCTACCTACCTACCTACCTACCTACCTACCTACCTACCTACCTACCTACCTACCTACCTACCTACCTACCTACCTACCTACCTACCTACCTACCTACCTACCTACCTACCTACCTACCTACCTACCTACCTACCTACCTACCTACCTACCTACCTACCTACCTACCTACCTACCTACCTACCTACCTACCTACCTACCTACCTACCTACCTACCTACCTACCTACCTACCTACCTACCTACCTACCTACCTACCTACCTACCTACCTACCTACCTACCTACCTACCTACCTACCTACCTACCTACCTACCTACCTACCTACCTACCTACCTACCTACCTACCTACCTACCTACCTACCTACCTACCTACCTACCTACCTACCTACCTACCTACCTACCTACCTACCTACCTACCTACCTACCTACCTACCTATCTATCTATCTATCTATCTATCTATCTATCTATCTATCTATCTATGTATCTATCTATCTATCTATCTATCTATCTATTTACTCATTCATCCATCCATCTATCTGTTTGTCTGTATACCTATCTAAAATATCTAATCTAGTCTATTTAATCTAATCTGTTATATCTGACCATATCTATATACACCAAGCTATTTCAGGTATTTTTTACTATGAAAATAAAAATTCATTATGCACTGAGTTTGTTAATAAAAAACATATAAAATATCAAAGCATAAACATCGACACGACTGCCCAGGGTTGTTTAAACATAGTGTCCTAAAAGGAAGATATGACTAAGGTTTATTACAGATTTTACTCAGCCCTGACCAATGCCTGGTTAGTAACCTAAACCTAAGTCTGGAAAGCTTCCAACCCCCAATAAGTCCTTTTCCAATTAATAATTTCACCAGTGTCTGCCATTTCTTGATTAATTATGAAGTTACAAAATTACTCACAATTGTTTATAATGAACATTTCTGAGAGAAACTATTAATCTAACATGAGCTTTATGCCTGAAATAGAAGAAATATAAAGTATGTATAACTCGAAAAGTTAATTACTAACAATATATCAGCATACTTTATTTGTTTGATTATAGCTCCTCTATCCAACAATTAAATATAGACTTACACAATCGTGTCAATAACTTAATATGAACAAGATGCCATGAAGAGAAGCGGAATAGAGGAAGAATATTAAAACATTGCTGACTGTGAGCGGTAAATGAACTCCTTGCATAACTGCGTGACGTTTACACTAACACATTTTTTAACTTTATATCTTTTAACGACCCGTGCTGGCAGCTACATGTCTTCAGGGCACTGGATGAAATGAAATGTCGTGAAGAACGTAAATTAACTGAGATGACAGCGCTTTCATTTGATGAAGAAAATATCTAACTGAAACTAATCGGGCACAAAGGGCACAGCTTGCACTCTTTGGCTTTCTTAGGGTAAATTTACTTTAACCTTTAAAGTTCTGAATGTTTAACAATATCGCGATTTCTGATTATGTAACTTCAAAGACATTAGGAATTAAAGTTATTCATGAACTTTACAGTCAAATAAATGATGTGAAATTATAAAACTGTCAACTGTTTTATAATGTTGATGTTCATTAGGACTATTTCATTAATAAAATTATATCATTTTAAATTTCACCAACAATTTTTTTTAAAAATGTATAAAATTTTAAAGTTACGTTTATGTATCCCTAAACAATCACAAATCTTGATTTTGGATTAGAAGGTATAGACTACTACAACTACACTTTCTCACTAATGCCAACTGAGAAAAACAAAAAAGATATTTAACAATGCTAATTGCATTTACTGCGTTTTTATTTTATTATTAAGGAGGTAAATTTTCACAATATTAAATAATTTATTTAAAGGAATGACAACATTATTTTTGTTTAACAGTTTAGTTGGATATATTTTATTTAAATGAACAGTTATTAAAAAAAGTATAAATCCTGAATAAAGAATCTCATGAGATACAAGAAAGAACATATCAAAATATCATACTAAAAAGTAATAACTGGAATACGATGAGGAATAATTCTATTTAATGTTTCAGAAGTCCGCTTCTTCATTTCATTTTTTTAAAACTTTTTTTTTTTCATAGAAAGTGAATAAGTTGTTCGTTGAGTCAGTCTTTAAATGATATTTTCATTTACACTGAAATGAATATCTGGGAAATAGTGAATAAAATGTGAAAGCTATTAATGGATTATTGCTTACACATTTGTGGGCAAAAAGTTGGCAATACTGAGAAGACAAAAGTATCAAGTAAAATTATTATGATAAATTTATAGCAATAAGGAGATGTGATTAATTGAAATTCAAAATGTGGTTATATTTTATTGGTAGAAAAAATGATGTAGCAATTTTTATCAGCAGTGATTGATTACCTTAGAAATAAACGTCGCATCGTCCTGTAACATCGTCTTCAATAGCCAATCTGAACACAAACCTTCTTTGTTCGGGAATCAGCAATCTTGGAACCCACATGTGCAACTATTCATTTTCCAACATATGGATGGAACCCAGTGAAATGTTCAAAATATTTGAAATCGTTCTTAATGTTATTCCACGATCTTCTCTCACAATGACACCAGTGATGACTTCTTCCTTTAGTCGGTTCTGGTGGTATAGCGTCAACCATACTTGCCTTCTAAACCCAACATCGCGGTTCAAGCCCGTTCAGGATCGATGGATATTTTCGGGCGTAAAAATCCTAAGCAATGGCTTCCTTCGGAAGGGAAGTAAAGCTGTGGGTCCCGTGTCGTACATTTACGGCACGAAAAAGAACCTCAAGCCTGAAAGAAGAGACCTCTGAGCAAAATCGTTTCATTCTCTGAATTGAATGGGACGCTGATGACCTGAGATGTTAAAGAGCGTCCGTATATAAACCAAATCAACAATTCTTCTTTAGAGCATAAACTGGACTTTCAGGGTTCACTTTTCTTTGAAACTGATTGCCTTCCCTCTTTAAACATTTTAAACCCAATTCGAGCTGATCTGTACGTAAGAATAAACTCTGCATACGCCATAGCTGAAGATTTGTTGAGACGAAAGTAGAAATTCAGTGCATCGCATGTTCATTTAAACATGAAACTGTTACCACACGTATATTACGAATTACGCTAACAAAATATTTTTCTGTTAAATTTTAGCACGAGAAATTATGTCTTAAAAAGTATAAAAATTCTTTATTAAACACTTCTCGTACTCTATTAGTCAAATTGGCAGCCACTTTTTCTATTAATTGGGTGACGTGATTTTGGCCCTTCTATGGTTAGATGTTATTAATTGGCTTGATGGTAATAACATTTGTTTAACTCGTAAGCAAATATAAAAAGAGTATACTTTTTACGATTCTTGCCATTGCACTAGTTACTTTTATTTCGTGCTCTTGTCTCACGTGTAGCTACCTCCCCCAGTTAAACTTTCTTTGCTAATCAAACAGCTTCCGCTTGTCAGAGTCCAGCAATTGTCCACTTTATGTGGCTGGCGTATCAGAGAGTTGTGTATGTTTTGATGCAATGCCCCGGGCTGTGGCAGTGTTGCAAATCCGTTTGTCCGTCTGTGTGCGTACCCCGCCGGGATATTCAATAATGCACGTCATGCAAATACTGAGCACGTGATCCTCGACAGCTCCTGCAATTCGTTTGCTCTGTCGCGTCAAACAGATGAAAGGTTAAACGCGATAAGTTGCTCTGGCGGGGATGTTAATAACGTCGACGAAATTAATATCTTATGGTACGCTTTGTACAAACAAGGGAGGTGTGGGGAATAAACCTCCTCCCTCTGTTTCTGGTGACACCTCCGATCTTCCTTTGCTTGTAATCTGCAAGCACACGCGCCCCACTCTCTTGTTTAAGACGTTCCTTGCGTGAATTAATGCACAGGGATATCAAGTTAATTTTGCTACACTTTTAACTCCTGGGAGTTTTAACAAAACTAGCTTTCGAAAGGTTTTTAATAGCGGAAACATTTTTAAACAAATACATATAATGAAGGAATGTTTTTTTTTAAATAAAAATGTTGTATTTGGAGTCTTAAATTGAAATTTAATTCTATATTTAAAACTTTAATTTACTTTTACAACGGGGAAAATAAATCAAATTTTCAAAATTTCACAAAAATCATTCTATTCAATTTTTATCACATCCAAATGCAATATATTTGTACCTTTGCGTATAAGATATTATTTATGTTAACAAAAATAAACTTTTTCAACAATGACTTGGCAAAATGACAATTACTTTTTGTTACCTCGACTTCTCAGAACTGCTTCAAGTACTTCCGTTCGTAAAAAAACTAGAATGAAACTATTTCATTGCATTCTGCACTAGTTCTACTTTTATTTCCAAATTTGGTAATTTGATCCTAATTCAAAAACATTTAAATTAAACAGTGAAAAGATGAAAGATGGGATTTTGTTTGAATTAAAATATTACATTAGGCACCAGTACTTTAACGTATATAAAATATATATCATTTTAATTGCTGCATATAAGAGTTAATAATAAGTAGGATGCTAATATAGCAGTTAAATTGTTAAATTTGCTAAAATTACTCTTGTTAAACCCCTCTGTTGTAAATCGAAACATGAAATATATATGGTGGCCGAGGTCGTTAAGGCGCGGACCCGTGAGCGGGAGGTTTGGAATTTGATTTCCATCAAAACTGTCCTTCCTGACTGACGTTTTTACAAGGTTTTCCTCAGTCCTCATAAATGTCAAATGCCGGGGAGGTACCCTAAACTTAGGCCTGGAACGATTCTTCCTTCAAATATAAATCCTTTCCCAATTTATCATTTCATTTCATGTATCATCAGTGTCCATCGCCTGTGGTGCCTCTGTAGCAAAAAACGGGCGTTAAACACTACTTATTCATTATCATGTATCAACAACAGTGCCCACTGCTTGTGATGCCTCAGTAGTAAAAAAGGGCGTTAAACACTATTAAAAAAAATTAAACCCATTGTTCATAATGAAGGTTCTATATAAATATTTTAATCCACAAATCTTTCAGAGTATAGAAACCTTAAGGCGGTCTCCAGGATATATAGAATCAAATTAGAGAGGTTTATGGTTTCGTGCTTGGAGTAGAACATGGTAGTTCAATTGAATAGAGCATCAGCACGGAAGGTTGACGATCCATATTCACATCCCTGTCGTGATCATAATTTTTCAAGCCTGATTTTATTTTCCAACTACACAAGGCTAGTTTGAAAGATGTATTGCAACAAATAAAAAAAACATACTGGTTTAGACGTTGGGAGCAAGTTTCACACTAATGTTGATTATATTTTATGTTTCAACACCAGTGCTACTACTGCGAAATTTAAATGGTACTCCTTATGACACTTAAATTTTAGTGAGGATCAATTGCTGTGACAACCTTTGCTTTTTATAGCTGCCCGGCAACTTGGATTGCTGATATTATTGAATATGGACAGACTGAAAAAGAGATACATTATTTGTAGGATGAAACACAATTTATTTTAGATAATGTATTTTTTTTTTAGCTGAGAACAATCCTTTATACAGCGGTCCATCTCTTGATAGACCTTTATGTCAATTTTTCAACTGTCTCCAACAATTCCTATCTTGAGTAAGTTTACGATAGCTCGTAAATTACTTTCACTTGCACTAGCATCGTGCAAAAACATCGTTGATTTTCTAATTTTCTCTAGTTTTATTTTCTTGTTGTTAATAGGCATTGTTACATTTGAAAAAAAAAATGTAACTTTTTTCAAGAATTACACATTTTTATAATTAATATCATCTGTGTACTGGGCTTCAATTAACAGTCCCCTAAACTCCAATTTAATGAAACCAGTGTATCAACAGTACCTTCAATTTCAGAAATGTTTACGATGCAAATTTTACATGATTCATTCGATATACGTCTCCGTTTATATACATAAGCATTCTACATCATACATTTATTCGACTGCAAAATTAACCTCGATTATAGTAGTCATGGTAAAATATGAACCTAGTGGAAACTGCGGCAGAGAACGCACTATAGAGGTGCCATTAGGAACTGCGGTCTTGGAAACCAAATGTGTCATCGACAGACATCTTTATGGCAGGGCCTTTGTTAAGTTGCTAGGGGCCTCTCCATTGGAGCGCAGAGTCGGGTGCCGCTCTGTCCCATCTCGTCCACATCTCAGCATTGTCTAACTAATAAATCCAAAAGTTAATCCAAGTTCTGTATCAATAGAAGAGAGGGTCGATAGGGCGCTCTGGTTTTTAATTTACAAGGAGCTGGCGAGGTGAAGAACCAATTAAAAAGGCACCAGAAACCGTATCACATGATACAAGAACTCTTGTAACCGCCCACATAAAAATAACAAAACATATTTAGTAACTAAAAGACTAGCGGGCAGCTGAAGACAAAAAGTAGAAAACTACTACTAAAAGACACTAGTAGTAAAAAAACACTGAAAACCATTGAGCAAGTATTATATTAAATACACTTTCGCATTATAACAACAAATGTATGCAAAAGTAATACTAGACCTTTAGACACAACAGACAAAACACTACTGACGTTTACAGTTGCACAGTTAATAGGAAAATGTTTAATGACTGCAAGAAGCTCTAAGAAAATTGTAAGACAGACAGACGTTATAAGATGTTTCTGTTTTAACCTTCTGCACATCGAGGTCTGCTAGTACAGCGAGGTACAAATGTATTCCAGCTTAAAAATCTGTGCTAAATTCATTCTCATAGTTTGAAATTACAAGTATATACTCAATATAATTGAGTATGTGATTTTAATATCACAAAACAGCACTTTCATTGTTATTAATATTATTTAACAATGGAAAACAATGTTACAGGTTATTTTCATAGGTTTGAAGCTGCAAATGCATACTGAACATAATTCAGAATATAGTTTACTTGACATGATACAGCACTTTTATTGTTATTAATATTACTTAGCAATGTGTAACGATGTTACTGAAATTTTAGGATCTCGTCGGTTTAATCACAACAGTTATTAACACTTTTTTAGTATCTGAATGCTCATGACACACAAATTCTTGATACTTGTTATATTTTGCATTGCATTTTCTATCACAGATCTTGCATTGACCAAAATTTGAAGCATGTTTCAGGGAAGTTTAGAGCTGGTACAATTATTACATCTTCTCAAAGCAACTACTGCAGTTGTGTTTAGAGACAAACGTCTTCTTTCTCTCCACCATATGTGGCCTAATAGTTCTTGACCCAATGGTAAAAAAAAGTTCACCATATTAGTATGATTTGTTCCTGTCATATAAATTACATTCATGAACAATAAAAATGACCATCTCTTAATTGTTTTACTGTAAGAGTATTTATTTACCATTTTATCCATCGTGTCAACGGATTCTTCTGTTTTGATGTAAGCAACTGTGTGTTGCCAATACAATGTATTTGTCATTATTTTAAACTATATGTAAAACTTTAGAGAATGTGTTGCTAAGAGAATATTGCATAATTTTGGGGAAATTGTACCAGGCCTTTGTGCAAAATAGTTTTGCAGCCTAGCCTCGGGTTAAGCCCACACCTTACTGTGATGCTACTATTATTAACGTCATATAACATTCCCTTTGGTTGGCTTACTTCCGTTATAAAACCTTTAGAAACTTCTAGAAGCTTTCTTGACGTAATTTACCACTTTCTATTGGAATATTGAGAGACTGACCGGAAATTGAGTGGAAGTTGTCAGATATTGGGGTTGTCATGGTGAACTCTGGCCGGTCGGGGACCGAAGCGGACGTCAGTAACACAGCCAGCCCTCTGCTTAACTTATTATAGTGCAATATTATTCAGGTTTGAACTTATCCACTTCACCCCTATAATTGCACTTAGGTTAGATTGACACACCTTTCCAATTTGACTGACAGTTTGCAAATGTAAACCAAATAAGGAATGTCAGCAGTCCAAAAATGCCTTAAAATTTCCCCACTTTCGTAAGAGGAACTGTTTCCAAGACTTGGTTTGCTTACATTCTAATATACAATGCCAAGTACTATCTGGTTCTTCACACATTGGACATATTCTCTTAATATATCCATTTCTTATTCCTCTTAAGCATATTACTCCTGTTCTAAACCATGCCAGTTCTTCCCTTCCTGCCTTATCACAGATTTCCATATATCTTCCTCTTCCCTACACATTTTAAGTATGCTACATAATGTCAGAGTTTTTGACATTAAGATTAGCCCATATTTTACTTTTTTCGATAGGCTCAATTCTTGCTTTTGTCTCTTTCCAAAAGACTTTTCCCCTTCTTTCCCTCTCATACCATATTGATCCCATGCCGAATTGTAGAATATTTTGGACTATATATACTGAACAACTAAAAAATAGGATATTTTCTGTAGAGTAAATAATTACAAACTTTTTATGCTCGACTAAATGATTATTTAGAACAGCATAAAAAAGTTGACACATAATTTTAATTTCACTGAAAATTTGTTAAAAGTGTCGTGCTGCTTTAAAAAATATATATATAAAATAAGCGGTAAAAATAAAAATATTAAAAATATTAAAAATATGAAAATATAAAAAGTTTATAAAAACCACTACTTCTTAAATAATTGGCTGGGTTTCCAGACTAGTGACTGACTCCACTAACTCTCCATTGTCAACCACATCAAGTATAGTAATGTAGTTCGTCGCATCTACTTAATACCCCCAATAAGATTAATCCAACTATCTCTTCTTTCTTCTGTCATTCATATGCATCATTGACAGGGAACGACATTTTGAATAACCATAATGCAAAGCAAGACAAAAAGCAATAAAAATGTAACATGCTCTGAAAGTATTTTAAAATATAATGAAGACGCAGGTTATAGCTTCTGCCTATAACAACATAAGCCTCTCATAATAGGATTCTACTTTTGAAAACTCAATAGCTAAGAGTTGAAAACTTCAACTTATTGTTTCTGGGTGAAGCTGTGCGACCCCCAACTAAAGCTCGAGTTCCAGATCACTACCCCTATAACGGTTATCTTGAGGAACCATATTGAGGGTCACTATCAGGAGTCTAATCCGGGGGGATGAACAGATAGGGGTCGGGTGTTCGAAGTGTTATAAAAATGCTACGGAAACAGAAAAGAGATCGACGGTCATGCCGCATGATTCACTCGCTTGTACAATTGAAAGAAAGCGCTCCCCTTCAGTGTCTTCTTATCTCCTCCCTTCTCTACCAGTATTAAAACACTTTGCGCGCCTTACTTATTATCCCAAACCATCACAACCTCCCCTATACTAAATCCCGTCACACAACAAGGATTAATGTCAAACTAAAAAACTACCTCTGCAGTGGCGGACTGCAAATGGAATTTGGACGTTTTCCAGAGTTCGGCAGCTATAATTCTCATATATTGTACTTTGGGTTTGTACATTAGGCTCCACAAGAAGCTGCTGGAAGGTAGCCAGAAGAATTGTGGTAAAGTTATAGCAATATATAAGAGACCGAGTACCTCAAAGAACTCCAAAGGAATCAAAATGGCTGACGCTTCATCGATACCAACTGCAGTGCTTGACGAAACTTGCAAAAAGCACTCCCGTCTTGACTACAGAGAGTATCAAAAATGTATACACACTTCAAGCAAAGAAAAGAATTGCGCTAACATAACAAAACTGAATTCACACAAACAGAAAATCATAAGCGCTAATCATTTTAGACTTTTGTGCTACGCAGTTGTTCAAAATGCCCACCATGGGGTCGATACACTTCTGGGTACGTTGAACTACTGATTCAGTAACGTTTACTGAAAGTGTCATCAGCGACAACAGCACATGCGTTTCAATTTATTCCCGAAGTGCTGCCAGTGTAGCTGGTTTTCTGCGTATACAACATCCTTATGAGTTCCCCATTGGTAAAAGTCCAACGGAGTTAGATCCGGGGAACGCGGTAGAAACTTCTTCCTATCAAGTGCCTTGGAAGATTGTCATCAATGTAAGCACGTACATATCGGTAGTAATGTGGTGATGCACCATCCTGTTGGAAGTAAAATTCCTCATTTCCATAGAGTGTATGAATGGCGGGTAAGGTGGATGTGCGTATAATGTTCAGGTACTGTTCCCTCAAAAAAGAATAGTCCAATTAGATCCCTAGATGACAACCCACCCCAAACATTAATTCCAGGTCAATTAACAACCTTTTCTCAAATAACATGTGGATTGTTCGCATATCAGTAGACACAGATAGTGTATATACAATTTTTGGCACCCTTGATGTAATGTGTATATAGCGTGCATTCGAATCTATACTGTTCAAAGTTGGTGGTGACGTACGAACACTGCAATGATCAAGCGCAAATGCAGCAGTTTGTAAAGAACTCTTATTAAATGAAATCAGACAAAATTTAGAATAAATTACCTCAAACAATTTAAGTGTTAATATTTTTATTACAACACATAAAGAAATGTTTTCTGAAATTTGCCATTTCTTGATCTAATAGTTTCAACTATGAAGACATATCATTGCAAAATTAAAATAATTAAGCGCTGGCTACACATATTAAAAGGGTGTCGCACAAGTTGCGGATTTGTGCTACCAACATCAAATTAGTAATTGGAATCAAAAATACTGGACAGCGTGGTAGAAGAGAGTAAGAAATAGTAATTATGTTTGGAGAAAGGCACAAAAAAGCCTTACGGAAATTAACCAACAGAATGCTGAGAAAAGCCATCGCTAAGCAACGAACTAAAATCAGATAGAGTAGAGAGGTGTATCTTCTTATCCTGCAGATTGGTAACTAGGCAAACCTTCATTGTATAGTCGATGGGAACTGCAGGTGCTCTCGAGTGAACCTATCGTATTTACCATGTCGTCCTATAAAAGGAAGTTTACCTTTATCTACTGCGTACATATTGTTCCAGAACTACTATATTTCGTCATTCATTGCTTTATATTTGTCATTTCACATTAAGTTATTCACATTTACTTGTGTTAAATAAAGCGGATTTTATAGTAATTTATGTTTTAATTTAAATTTACATATTTAAGATGGTTACATTAATAAATAACACAGAATAGCATTCTTTCTTTCTTCCCAGCCAGAAAACAGCACACTTTCAAGGGCCAGCATTTGAACTCCGGACCTTCACAGTTAAGGCCCAGCTCGCGCACAGTGCAACACGAATTAAAACACGCCGAAAAGCATATAGCAGACTATTCGGCCAAAATCAATACGATAGAAGAGACAGTGTTTACGGGATCGTTTGTGAAACGCTGGGATTGTATAATTCCCCAAACAGCAGAAAAAGAAGATTCGTTCGATATACTCCGGAGTTTTCAAAAATAGATCGGGTCTTGCATAGCTAGGATTGCGGGCATAGAAGGCGACTAACATAATAGATCAGGTTACACAGAGAATATATTCCTTTTGTAGAGACAAAGAAAATCGAGAGCACATTCTAAAGGGCTGCCCGTGTACCGAGCAGCGGAAGTTGACTGCGCTTGGAGCCAAGTTTCCTAATTTGAATAGGGATAGGTTTGCATGTTGGGACGTGTTTGCATAGGAAGACAACTGGCCAGAGCTTGGGTCCTTTCAATGCACAGGGTATAGCGCTTTATTTGAATAATGAATGTGTAAGAGTGTGCACGCTTATTTAAGTGTTTGTGCTGTAAATGTATTTGATTTTGTATTACTGTCTATGTTATGAATAGCACGTACGGTCAAAATACCCATACGAACGACGTTGTACAAACTAACATCACCATTTATAGATATAGTTCTCGAATCACTTGAAACAAAATCTGAAAAAATAGTTCATTATAAAGTTCATGCCATGCTGAACATAACATGTGAAGTTTATTCAAAATTTACAAGGTTAGAAGAAATTTTGTTTTGTATATATTTAAATAATTTTCTCAAGAGGCAAGGTAAATTAGAAACATAGAAAATTTTTTAAATTATTTATTTTTATTAAGATAAATAAATATATTTTTCAGATTTGTTCTCAAAGTAAACGAACACTGCAAAAAACCGCATACCTAAAAGTACAGGCCTTGTATCTATTATATATGCCGATAAAAGTATTGCACTCTCAAGTCAAAGTTGTACAGGTGACTTCTCACTCGGCCTTAAGTTGAAGCAACCTGCAAGACCCGCGTGTATCAAAAGTTAATGAAATTGGAGTTATTTCTAATGGAACTTTAAAATTACGTTGACACCTTTTTGCCAGAAAGAGATAGTAATCACGTTATATTTCTGTGAGCAAGTTAGTCAAATAAGACATAATTGTTGGTACCTCTTTGAAATGATATATTAAATAGATCATTAGTATTGGGGAACTAATTTATATGTCAGTGATAATTTTCTAAGACGATGTAAATTGTGTGTAAGCGAAAGGTGCGTTTTGTTATTTAATATGTCGTACTTGAGTTTTAAAATGATGAAGCGCTTGAGCGCCACGAATCTACTCAAGAAAATACCGGCAGCAGCGCGGGACCTAACCGCCAACCGACTGAACTATGTACCGGAACTTTTAAACAGTCCTGACTGTACTTTCAGCAGTTGGTGTGGTTCAAAATAAAGAAATTTAGATAAATATAAATAAACTTATATGACTAGTTAATGTATAACTCAACTGAGCCTTAAATATGTAAATTAAATTACGTTTATACTTTTAAGCACTATGTGTGAATTTAATTTTTCTTTCTTGTAACCAAGCGAATTTTGTGCCAAGCGAACAGCAAACATTTGATACTACATCGACTGCAGCGACGTTATAAAGAAACCGTATGACTAAATTTGTGTAGTATTAAATCGAGTATTATTACTTTAAATTTGTTTAATAATAATTTTTATAACTTTAATGAAATGTTAACCTCTCCTTTTAACAGAGTAAAGATTCTACCTGCTCTTTCTAACATTATTATTTTTCGATAACTTATACAAAATCGTCCTTCACTGTTATTTTTGATAGCTCTGTTTTCCTTATCCACATGCATTCTTCGGTAGAATTTTCATGTAAATTCTTATATGTTCATGTAGTATATTATAATATCAAGATATCACCTAATATGCTATTTTTTCCCTATTCTTTGTCTTCAAATATTTCTAATCTTCTACTTTTGTTAAACTTGACCAAAACGTCACCAAAAATGCGTGTATATTACATATACTTTTATGTTATCTCCGAGTTTAGTTGTTGTTAGCATTCCAATGCTATCAATTCCCTATGAAAAGTAATTACTAAACATGAATAATTCACACAAGAAGAGAAAAATAGTAAACTTCAATTTTTGAGGCATTTCGAATAAAAATAAGATGTATTTATTAGATTCGTTGATTGTAATACAAAAGAAATTAAATGAAAAATTTAGAAAAATATCTCATTTTAAAACAAATTTATTGGATACTTCTAGGCATGGGAATTCTCAAACACTTAACATGATGTTAGGGTACCACCTTTGGCCGAGATCGTTAAGGCGCGAACTCGTGAACGAGAAGTCTGGTTTCGATTCCCACCAGGACCGTCCTCTCTGACTGAGGGTTTTTCCAGCTTTTCCCAAATCATATATAGTAAATGCCCTCTGAGGTACCCTAAATTTGGGCCCTGAACGCTTCCTCCTTTCCTTTAAAAGAAATGTTTTCCCATTAATTATTTCACACATATATCATCCCACTGACTATGATGCCTCAGTAGTTAAAAAGGCATTAAACATTATTAAAAATATGAAGTTACACCTTTAAACACAGGCTATGAGTCACCTCCCGGCAGGTAAACAAGAGTTGGTGAGTGAGAAGTGTAAGGGGGGAGGATATTTTGTACCTTCTGATATAATTTAATCCCCCGCCTGACGTCTAGTTCCATTACCAACATAACTACATTACGGTTTTAGTCCTTAGAAACTGCGATGTCTAGATGTCTATAACATGATGGACATTGCGTTTGAACCTGAGGATCTTAAGTAATTAAAAGCTATAACTAAACGCAAAACACAGTAATTATAAAGCATTCAGTACAGTAGTTTTTAAGTGCATATTCTTCATCATGGAAGTTGAAAAGTTTATATTTTCATTGTGGAATTTTATTTCAGAAATAGTTTTAAACGTGCAACTGCAATTTCGTTATTATTTTATTTTAATTCCATGCTCCACTATTTCTTGCCTTTCTGTAGCATTTTTCTTGATTTTTCCCCCTCATTTATACAGTTCTCTGCGAAAGGTCATCACAAACATGTTACTTTAACATGTCTTTGTTTTATAATAAATTGTTATCTTGAGGACAAATCCATTCCCAAAAGTGTCATCTTTTTCACATCTTCAAAAAAGTTAAATTATACAGGCTTTTATTTTAATTATCATTATTTCTGTTAAGGAAGACCTACCGTGAGCTTAGAATAAAAGGGTTCCATCTACAAGAAAGTTAATGTTTTCAATGAATTATATTCAAAAGTTACGATCAATATTTAGGCAGTTGCATGTTATTACTGCAGCCTACCGTTACTGACGAATACAGAGCTAAAATGTGGGTGTATCTATGATATTCTAAACCCAGATTTTACATACAACACTTTTTGTTTCGAAATTACATTTTCTAATCAGAATGATGCAAATAGAACTTAACACCAGAAGGATCAATGATTGAAGATCAGAGGAAAGTAAAATGAAGAGCAAGGTGTTTCAATAAAACAATAAATAATAGATCAATGTATTAACAACAGCTTTGCAGATTACATACTTCTAACAACACAGGTATATGAGTAATCGGAAGCCTTTACGGCCGGAGTCAGAATTATAACCAGAAGTTTCTTCCGGGCTTAGGAGCCGTGGTCTCTTGGAGCTAAGGAGTCCAAACGTTTCATCCTCAACTGTGGAGGACATCTTCAGTGGCGCGGTCTGAGTCTTCTGGGCGAAGGTCCTGCCACGACTGACAGAAGACTCAGACCGCGCCACTGAAATGTCCTCCGCAGTTGAGGATGAAACGTTTGGACTCCTTAGCTCCAAGAGACCACGGCTCCTAAGCCTGGAAGAAACTTCTGGTTATAATATAGATATAGTGATTTTTTTAACACTAAACCTCATATGTTATCTGTCCTACTCTAGCGTCCATTTTAACATACAGGATGGTGCAAAAGTAACTATGCATTTGATGAATTGCAGTCACCTGTCATTAAAATTCTTTTTTATTTTATGTTCAAAACGTTTCCCTTCTTCATTTGTCTTTAACTGTATGTATGTTTTTAGGTTGGTAACACTGTCGGCGGAAAGATCATAAAATGGGAAATGAATCGTAAGTAATACCTGAAAATGTTAATAAAAGAGCAAAGAAGTTTGCTGTACAGATTGGTTACCCACGAGGTTCAGCGTTGTATTGAGGGAATGGAGAAAACATTTCGAGTCAGATTCCACCATCACATAAGGCTGTTTACAGTATAAATCACAACTTTAATATTGAAGGTTATATTTTGGATGTACCTCGTAGTGAGCGACCTAGGACAGCATGGACTGGACTCAATAAAATTGAACTCAATATCTTTCTGGCTGTCACGACTATTTCAAGGAAGTCCACAAGACGATTAGCGGTAGAATTTTTAGCAACGTCATGTCTATCAATCCAAAGGATATTGCATCAGCAGAAGTTCAAAGTGTACATTCCAGGTCTGACATATGGTTTGTTGGAGGATGATCCAGTCATTTTCTGAGACGACATGACCCCAATTTCTTTGAAAACATCGTGTGACCGGATGAGGCCACCTTTAAGTTTTAGGGGCATATAAACCCACATAATTGTATTTATTAGTACACAGAAAACCAAAACCATTAGCAAGCGCTAAATCAACCCATCGTAAATGTGTGGTGTGCATTATTGACACATGGTGTAATTGGGTTGCACTTTATTGAAGGAAATAGCGCTGGTAACAAGTACTTGGTTCTACTTTAAGAGGTTACACCAGGAATCATCAGCATCTGAACAACTTTGATCAGCTCTACTTCCAGCATGATGAAGCTCCTGCGCATTATGTTACAGTTATCCGGACGCACCTTGATAACATTTTCATTAGATGATTGCTTGGATAACGTGCAGGAATTTAATTCCCACCCCGATTCCCTGATCTTACCCCAATGGATTTCTTCCTTGGGGTATAGTTTTGGACGAAGTGTAAGGAAGAGAACCACAAACTGTTGAAGAGTACAATCTGGACATCAACATTCAACTGTGTTGCGTGTGTGTCAAAATGTTCCACGTAGACTCTAACGGTGCATTAATGCAGAAGGGAAACAATTTGAACACAAAAAGAAGTCAAATCCATGCTAACTAAAATTCACTGAGTGTGTATTTACTTTTGTGTCACCCTGTATATTAAATTACAGATATATTTTCCTTCCTCAACGCCTCCTCTTTTCAACAGGAGATACAAATAGAGATGAATATCCAGAATGTCTTATATTAAGCACCTGGACATTAACAGTATAAAAGTTCTAATTAGTATATTTCAAATTGTACCTAATTCCAATGTTCTGTTGAGTTTTAAACTGAGAAAACGTACATTAATTTACATTTAAATATTTACTGCACTTATAGAAAAATTTTAAATCAGTTTCAGATTGAAGTTAAATAACACGGGGAAAAAATGTTTTCTGTTTACTCTTAAAAGCATTAAAATAAATTAAATTGGAGACCAAAATGAGTATAATGACATTGCCTTTTTGAATTTGTCGGTGATTATGTCTACTTCTTAGATGAAAGAATCGTTTGAAATTCTTTCTTTTGTTTTCTGGCCATAACCATCAGATTTTGGTGTACTTAAGTTTGGATTTTTACACCTTTGCCGGGATGGATTCATCTCTGCGGGTATGTGATCCTAGGAAATTGAGTATCTGCGGCTGCAGTGTGTCACAAGGGAGTGCTTCAGGCGTGTACCTTGCTACGGAGATGAATCCTCGAGCGCTGTTCCTCTTGGGAGAGTGGTGAGCTTCCAAAATACTCTGTTCACTCATCTGTTAATGAAATGAGTAGGCCCTCTGCTAGATTGGGCCGACTTATCCGTGAGGTGGAGTTTGTCCATCTGCCTGGGTGACGCAATCGTCTTCAGCCTAACGGTGGGTCAGGGTATTTCTAGGCACCGTCCCAATGGAAAACCCCTTAGACGCCTTGGCAGCTCGCGGGGGCTAGTTCGTTGGATATTGGGGGAAAACTCTTATATCCTACTTGCCAGACTTCCACGACATAGAAACACAAAAGTTGACTCCACGGTATGACAAATGTCTCAATTCATGTGGCGAATATGTTGAAAAGTAGCTCATTGATTGCTGTATCTGTTCCATGTAAGTAGCTTTCACTCCGTTTACGGCCATAGGGAAGCCTACTTTCTGGATGGTCCTCGTATCTCTACACAAAATTAGCTTAGTGTCCTATAAGTGTACATTTTGAAACTACTTTCAACGAAAATATTTTCATCAATGCTAACTTTAGTAAAATTTTCCTGAAGAATTTGAATAAAAGCTTATTTACTCAATTAGCGTCAAAAGCAATTAGACTTTTTTCTCCATTCCCTCTGAGATTTTGCAATGCTACGCCACTGCTGCCGAAAAACTTTAGTCCTACAACCCCCTTTAGCTGCGGCGGGGTCTACATTTTTGTTGGCTGTTACATTCACTTGCTAATTCGTTCCAATTTTAAATGAAAAAAGAGGGAGATGTCCAACATGGGGAAAGAGAAATCCGTTCTCATTGCAGTGCATCATCGCAAGAACTAATCACGCCCAACGCTTCACGCCTGTCAGCTGTCCTGTCCTGTAGTGTCCAGGGAAGGGGAGAAAAATTCCCTTCCACATGGTTCGTGTGATTACTGGTCGAAACAACGCAGAGCGTTGTGATGGATGGAACCCGGACCGCAACACGTAGAAGGGAATGGCATTCCGCTAAGCAAAACTCATACGTTATTTACTACTTAACAAAGAGATGCTCATTTGTTCTAGCCCGTTATCAGCACTCGCTGGACTCCGTTTTGTGGGTCAGCCTTTAATAATAATGTGTATATGTTTCCCAGGAGAGGTTTCGTGTCAGGGTATGTATTGAGACCGGGATATGACTGCGTCAGACGAGCGTGGCTGTTGATTAAGTTATTCCACTGGTCCTTAACCTTAATTCTCTTGAGCATCGCTCGACTGTCCTGTATCCCTTTATTCATTTGCTATCTAATATCATTACACTTTTTATTCGTTTCCTTCTTATTAATAATTTATTGTATTTCTGTATTTATAATATCACCATAATTATCATCTAGTTCCAGCACTACGAATTTAACCTGTTGCAACTCCATAAACCTCGATACTTAACTAGAACCTTTTTTTTTTTTTTTTACCCACGGCATACATTTATTAAATATCCTAAACTTTCCAGTAACCTAAATATACGCAATCCTCAGATCTTTTACATTTTCGTTTACATTTATAATTATTATTAGAGAATTATATATTGCTATTATTTTTCACATTTATGGCTTGAGATCGTGGATGTTGGACTGAACAGATTGTACTGTCACGCTTGCTAATTCCTATTTATTTGGGACAAGTCGTTCAAAAATTGCTATATTACTGCGAAATGTTCTAGAATATTGTTCTGAAATGTTTTGTTTAAATTGATAGGCCCATCGTTTCATCGACTACCTTTACACATGGAATATTATCTTAAAGCATAGTTTTAAGTACCTCATCCATTGTTTCAAGTAAATTAAAAGTAAACATTTAGTTCTTTTGCCTGTTAGACGTTTCTTATCCACCTACTTGGTCTAGTGGTTAGAGTTGCTGACTGCTGGTTCGATTGCCGGTAGCTACTTAGGAATTTTTTAAGTAAGGAAAGTCTGTAACGGGGTCCACGGGGTCCACCCAGCCTAGTGAGAATAATTGGGCAAATGGCTTTCCTTCATCAGACGATAGACGACCGGCGGGGTACCGGCATGCTGATCACATGCCCCCCCCCCTGCAATACTGCCCTCTATCAATGAAGTCGTAAGAGAGAGAGGGGGAGACAGAGGTCACCCCGGTAGGCCAAGGCTCACCTCGGGCTGTAGCGCAAATGAGAAGAAGAAGAAGAACCCTTTTTTAAAACGCGTCATCGACAAGTTCCTCCGCACTTGGGTGATGTGCACCGCACAGGAGAAAGTTGATACTCCTTCGACATTCCTTCCTTCGAAACCGGTTTTTGGCAGCTAATCCGTCCACCATTGCTAAGGTTTAGACTTTGGAGTGTGCGCTTGCCTTGTGGTTAAGTGAACATAATACCTACTCGCTCGGCACGCGTTCAGTGCTGCCACCAAATTCGCTTCCATAATTAAATTTCGGCTACACAATGGCTACGGAGCGACTTCTCGATGATCCTTCACTTTCGCTGCTTAACTATTCTTGTAGTGTTACTGCTTTCATTGATAATTAATTAGATATCTCATTTAATTTGCACACCCCATCCCTTATTCAGAGCTGCGTACTTCATTTCTGAATTTCCAGCTTTAGATACCTGATACCATATTGGTCCAAAAGTCTTTGAAAATGAGATTGATTTTCAGGGAAAATTGAAAAGAGGTGTTTTGTAATATCACGGGCTTTTTGCAGTCGTCAGGGGAAGTTCATTTATGCAATCGCTCTCCGGGTTAGTTTCATCAAGCTTAGCTTTTTGCAGATTAAGAATATTTCTTTAACCAATCCACTTGAATGAATTACTCTCTGCTACGAAATTTCATTCAATTATTTTGTAGGATATCACTTTCCATTTGCCTTCCAGCATCAGGAAGAAATTTCATAACTTTAGAAACAACTGTCTACAATCCTTAATCTTTGGTGCTATTTAGAATTTTTGGAGGAGATAAAAGTTTTATTTATGATGAATAGCATGCAGAAATTAATCAGTAATATATTTTCCTTCATTATCTATGACTCTCCCAACGCGGTGGTACTTTCTTGATTCCATATGTGAAAAAATCTGTTATTTACTGCTGGTGTTGCTTTTTTGTTAGGACCCAAACGATCCTTTTGATGCTGACATTCAGGCATACTTCTTCGTCACCAATAATAATGTCGGATAGGAAAGTTGATGTTGTTAACCGACGACCACAAGCAGAATTGCACAAATGGCAACCTGTTGCTTTTTGTTGTTTTCACTTATAGCGTGCGTATACCTTGCCCTTCGAAAGCCAATGTCGCAATATGGTTGACTGGTCACAATTCATCCTATCTGATAATTCTCCGGTTGAATGACATGTATAATCATGTATTAAAGAGTTCAGAAGCCTCGATGGTCATCTTGAACATGGCGAATCGCTCACGTCTTTGAAACGACAGAACCATTTTCTTGCCGTGCTTTCTCCAATGGCATTTTCCCCGTAGACGGCACCAATGTTTCGAGCGGCCTCCTGCCTTTGCTCATCTATTAAACTCAAAATGAAGAATATATTGGAATTTTTCATGTTTTTGCATTCGCTTCACCTTCTTTAGGTCCAAAAAGCGTAAACTTTCTTCAAATTTGCAAAATTCAAGGCATATTTCCAAGCATAACGTTCCAAATAACGAATGACAAATGATAAACAGCAAACAATGGCCTAACAAAGCAGTGTGTTGATGCAGAACGAGAATGCTATGAACTTATGCATCAACTTAATACATGGACTCTTTCGGATGAGTTTTGCATTATGCTTATCTAATCATCATCTGTGTGTATACGGTATTCTGTTTCCATTTACTTAGCTATTATTTGAGCAAAGTTTCGATCACACGCCATGTACAAATGCACTTTAGTTGGGCAAACATGATAAATGTAGTCACCTCTACCATGATCACTGAAATACTTAACAATAACAAAGGACCTTGAGTGCTTATTAAACTCAATATGTCAGTAGCATGTGGAAAATGCTGGATACTTGTGTGTTTTTTCATTCAAATAACATCTACACAAATTTTACTGAATGAAAACAGTTCATAGTTTCTGATTCCTTACCACGTGGAATCTCTCAAACCAACCATAGTTTTGTTTCATCGGATTACAGTTTTTCACAAATCGATATTATAGAAAATAACAGTTTTTATTATTTGTTCATTGAGCAGATACATGAAACAAATATCCTGAGAGATTTTAACAAGATAACAAATTGTTCCTTTGTGAATGAGACAGTAGGGCTAAATCAGAGCATTGGATCAGAAAAAATGGGCACAAAGGAACAATTTAGTTCCTGGATAAAAAAAATGTAATGTATACACCGTTGATTTCTCTTTCTAATGTCTTTCTTCCACCACTCCATATTCAGTTAGGTCTAATGAAGCAATTTGTTACGGCTCTGATTGTTTCAACTTGTTACAAAGTTCCCACAGAAAACTGAAGCTAAGATAGCAGCAGGTATTTTCAATGTACCCCAGATTTGTGAGCTTATGCAGGATGAGACCTTTCCTCAGTCGATGTCCGAGTTAGAGAAGTCAGCGTGGTTGACATACAAAAAAGTGACTGAAAACTTTCTTGACAACAAGAAATCTGAGAACTATAAAGAAATTGTGTAGGAAATGTTACAACATTTTAGAGATCCAGGTGTAGAGTGAGCGCTAAAGTGTATTTTCTCAGCGTCATATTGATTACTTCCCTGCAAATCTTTGTGCAATGAGTGAAGATCAAGGTGAGCGGTTTCATAAAGACATTAAAACAATTGAAACCCGCTATCAAGTCATTAGGATGTCTAAATGATGGCTGGTGTTTGAAAAGAGACACTAGTGAAGGACGTATCAGAACTTAGAAAAAAATAGTTTTCTTATCCCTAATAGTTATAAAAATTTGGAAATTCATAATTATTGCCACATAGCCCTCTTTTTTCATATATACATTAATATTTCAGTTCAAATAAAACCTACAGAAACAGTTTTGTCTTAGGTATATAAGTTAATAATATTTCATAAAAATATAGGTACGTTACTATATTTGATGTGCTTTTGTTTAAAAACCTAGCCCGACAGAGTAAATTTGAAAACATATTTTAATTCAGAACATTCATGTTATATGTATCCAGGTGGAAAAACAAAGAAAGCAAGGGAAAAAAAAACATTTTATAGACCAGTGTAATAGAGCTCAGTTACGCGATTACAACTCATATAGTGCCAAAAAGTAAACTTATGCTATTAAAGAACTGACGGCTTCAATTAATGGTCAAAATTCCAAAAATGTGCCTGAAATTATACCTCACTTGAAGAGAAAATTAATTTTCGTAATTTTTACAAAGAGTCTGACTTTTCCTCAGGAGCATTGATATCACATGACGTTGACATTTTCGCTCTTCAGTGTCAGAAAGAGAATTTCACCTTGTTAACCTTTTCATATGTGTCACTAAAGTGACATGACATACAGTTTCCACCAAGTTATTGAGTCAAATTAGAACCTTTTCTTGCATAATCAAGACTTTCATTTCTGCACGGAAATCCGCGATTAAGCTGTCTGCAAGCTTTAAAAGATATGGCTCATTATTTTGCATTTCCCTGAATGGGCGTTCCGTTTTCAGTTGTTATTCCAGAGCTGACTTTACGATTCTATTTTATATTACATTTTTTACCTGCTATTTCCAGCTGCTGTTAAATATAATAATTATATTTCCCCGTTTTTCTACATGGGTGGTTCACGTGAGACATTTAATTAATTAATGCATCAACGCAATACCACTTTTTATAGCGCGCTATTGTTATTATTACACGTTTTAATATTTTTACGTTTTAGTAGTTTGGGCCCATTTATTTATCAACGTGGTAAGCTGTTCATTTCATTTCTTTGTGTGTTTCATGCACCAGGCGGTAAAATATTTTCCTGCTTCCATGTAGTAGCATTTTCTAACCTTCTCAAACATTTCAATTTCCCTATTCCACTCTTTTCTTCGTATGCTCCTTTTCATTTCGACTATATTTATTAATTTGGATGGTCTTCTTTAATCTATAATCGGTGGAACCCATCCAATATTTTCCTTGAAAATATAATCTTTGATATTCTTATACGATTTATATTTTCGATAAAATGTAACATTAAAATATAAATATAAATGTATTTTATCTCTAATAACGTTGTTAAAATGTAGGTTCTAAATATTCATCAGAACGCGATAAAAATCAATTTCCGTCCATAGCTATTCCAATTTGGTTTTAAATTTCACCTCCCCCAATGGACACCATTTAACATTAATAATTCTTTTCTTCTTTTATTGATCCTCTCATAATTTCCATGGTATATTAATTTTTTAAGTAAAGACATGTATGTTCGGTCCTGTACTAGAGTGCTATCTCAGAAGTTGGGTCGATGAGTTTTCTACCAGATTTTTGGGCCGATAATTTCTAAATTACATGACATATTTAGTTGGAGTAATGGCATCCACAGATAAAGGATTAATATATGCAGCGTGACTTTAAGTTGAGTGGTTAGATATCATTTAGCGATAAGTGGGAAAGGGAGAGTTGAGCAGCAAATTCGCGGGTCGCGCGGCAGCCGAGACATTTGTGTGACTTAAGAAAGTAAAGGAATGGTGTTAAAACAATTTGAAACTAACATGCTACAATCTCAGTTGAGGAACAATCAAAAATTCGCAATGTGGAAGCGAATGGGGGCGCGCGTATAAATAAAACCGAATGATATGGCATGATGGTTACTATATCAACGTGCCACCTGCTCCATCTTAGAATATAATTACTTTAACCTTTGCAACAAAAGTTGAGTCCATTGTGTGTCATATGTGCCGTGCTTCTCTAAACAATATTAAATAAAAAGTATACTTGACTATCACAGGTGGGTGAATTTCTTGCGCATTTCTTCAACTTAGTGTGCTGGTTTTAGATTTTATTTGTAAACTTATTTTTAAGTTTTTAAGGAACGTAACAAAATGCTTGCTTTGAGGACCAGAGGCAATAGCCCTGGGGTATTTTATCTAAAACAATTGATCATTAAAAATAATAATGAACGAACTTTCATAACCAGAAATCTACCCCATGTGAAACCAGAAATCTACCCCATATGAGTCTGTTGTAGTCAAAAAGGCACAATAGCTCAAATGGCAAGCCTATGGGTATAATAAGCCAAAATTTCGTAATTCAATTTCAAGGTGGCTTCAATTTTTTTCTATCTGATTTTAATCGCAAACTTTAACCTAGTAGCAGTAGCAGTAGCAGTAGCAGTAGCAGTAGCAGTAGCAGTAGCAGTAGCAGTAGCAGTAGCAGTAGCAGTAGCAGTAGCAGTAGTAGTAGTAGTAGTAGTAGTAGTAGTAGTAGTAGTAGTAGTAGTAGTAGTAGTAGTAGTAGTAGTAGTAGAACCATCAGTGTTTGAAAACAGCCCCATACTTGATTTAAATTCGTAAGAACCAAGTGTTCGAAGAGCAGCTTTACTACCCGATAGGATCAGTATATGTTTACCATGAAAGTCTTTCTCTATCCTTTTTGAGCACAAGTTAGGATTGCCTAAAACACGAACCTTAGCCTAATACGGCCTGTGAAAAAAAATGCATTTCATATGATTGTTTTAATGCTCAAAATTAAATTTTAGTCTAGGTTTATATTCAAAGCACTTAAATAAAGAATATTTCTCCTTCAGATGGTCTGTGGTAGTTTGCACCAGTGCGTGTTTTAACATGTAATAAGACGAAATGTATACAACATGACATATTACAATTTGCTTCTGTACGATATGAATTGTGACATTTATTCATAAACATCATTCTAAGCATAGCTTTTCTGGTTCTATTTGCAAGTAATTTGTTAGGTTAGGTTCAGTTTCACCTCCAATTATTCTGCAAATTCTGGCGAGACGAGCCATGGTAGATGATGGTGAGAAATGCCAAAATAAATGGAAGCAAAATGTTGTTGGAATGGAGGATGAACGAGAGATAAGTTACTTGTGGAATATAAACCAAAAAGAGGAATGAAACACGCAGCAACCACTTAAGGGATGTCAGAATCAATTTACGAGATCTGCTATGGCTTCACAGCGAAGGGAAAAGACGAGCGCATTTAAAACAAAAACCAGTTCTGTTTCTACTTGTGGAACAATCTTTTTGTACCCTGAGATATATGCTCAGTGGCAGTGATGTCGGTCATTTTTATGGAAAATGCCAGAGCTGCTTGCAATCTTGTTTTAGTAGTGAAATGCTATTCTTTCTCAACATTTTTGGTTATAGACTATACTCCTCGTATGTTTTAAAAATAAGTCCTGTATCATCTATTCATTTTCAGCAATCTTGCTAAATCTTTCAATTGAATGAAGGCTGTACGGAATGTCCTATCCTGACAGTGTCTAAATGTGCAATATGTAAGGAACATTTTCTCAATAATGATAAGAGGGAATGCTATTCTTTCTCAACATTTTTTGTTATAAACTATACTCCACGTATGTTTTAAAATTTAGTCCTTTATCGTGTATTCATTTTCAGCAATCTTGCTAAATCTTTCAATTGACTGAAATTAACTACAAGAGGGTTGCCTTTTAAATTTTTATAAAAACTAGGAAAGAAAAGGCATTTTTGGAAAGAAGAAACTTTAGTTTGCTTTTCAAAATATTCGCATTTAAGATTTATACACTTTTGCATTCGTTGAAACCAACTCTCAAATATTTTTTCCACTCTGGAGTTGGTATCTCAAAAACACGGTATTTAAAGGCTTCAACAGCTACTTGAGGTGATGAAAATCGCTGTCCACGCATTTTATTTAACAAAAAAAGATGTCTTTCGGCAATTAATCGGGTGAATACAAGCAATGAGATATTGATTCGATGTTTTTCTCCTTCACATAATCAATTGTCTCACATGCTAGCATTGTCATGATGAAGAGTGATACAACGTTTTCGGTTGTTTTCCATGATTTCGTCGATGACTTCTAGCAAACAAATTATTGTATGCTATTCAGCATTGACTGTTCTTCGATGCTCTAAAGGAATGGTTGCGACATGTCCAGTACAACCGAAGAAACAAACGATAATTTTCTTCAAGTGTTTCATAAATGAACAACTTTTATGGAATTCGAACACCCAAACAGTGGAATGTTGCTTGGTTTCCGGTTCAGACGAATATATCCAAGTTTCGTCACCTGTTTGATATTGTATATGGATTTTGCAATTCCTCGGTGGAATTTTTTGAGCATGTCATTACACCAATTAATACAGCCTTTTTTTTGGGGGGGGGGCAATTTTGGTTATAGATTAGTCCAAAGTTGACTATACCACTCATATGTTTTAAAACTAAGTCCTTTACCGTATGTTCATTTTCAGTAATTCTGCTATATCTTTCAATTGACTGAAGGCGGTACAAAATGTCCTATCTTGACAATGTCAAAATGTGTAATATGTAAGGAGCATTTTCTCAATAACTCTACAACCTAGAACGTCTGTAGACGTAATACCTTTATGTAAATGAAATAATAATTATTTAAAAAATTCAGTAGTATTGGAATTTTTGTGACAGTTGTTTTTCTAAATTTTATAGTACTAATTTTTTTTTAATTTTGCCAAATGTTCATCATTTTCAAACCCATTATTTCAGTGCATGTAAAATATTTGCATTGAAAATTTCAGCTGAAGATATTAATTAAAAACTGAGAAAATGTTCCTTATGTGAGGAAAACATACACAACAAAAGTTTTCACTAGCCAACAAAACAATAATACATGATGGCCACCTGCTAAATATACCTTCATGTAGCCTCAAATATCCCGGCAACGGCGGTAGATTTGAAAAGCATTACATGAAAAATCTGTTGACAGCTAGCAGAAAGCCATTTTTAAAGCCAAGCAGACGAAATAGTGTGCCGCATTCACATATTTTAATAATTAACACACTTCTAGGACAGATATAGATATAATTCAAACAACACAATGAAGAGAAAGCGTCACACGCTCATGAATTTTTTGATCCAAAATCAATTCCGTGCTCACTGAAACAATCTACTACATAAAATATTTAATTGCAGATCTAAATCATTTATTGCGGTATGGGAACAGCAAGTACCTTCTGCTTAAACCATTGGCGTATGCTATCAGGGTTGAGTCCTATGCTACATCTTCTCCCAAATGTACTGTGACAGCCCTGTGCTTTCTGGAAGCAAAGTTGTCTCACCTGTACAAACCACTGATTTATAGCCTAACCTGCCTTCATATTACACACCCTTTAAGGTCCGAAGAACAACCTGAAGTCGCTGGGAGCTAGATCTGGAAAGTAAGTAGAATAATCTCACGGATCAAACCCCTGTATTATGAAACAGTTTCGCCCCCACTAAAACATAATTATCATGTATATTTAGACAAGCCCAATCATCATACCTTGACATTGTAATTAGTAATATAAATTTTATATGTGTTTGTATCAAAAGCAGTAACTGCAACGTAAGAATTGTAAATAGAGAAAGCCTTTGGTGTTTTTCCGTTGCAATAGCTGGAAGAGTCAACAGAGTAATAAAACCGCAAAAATCTCTTGAAAAGGAAGTAAGAAGACCGCATGTGCGGAGCACTTTTCTACTTTTTAAAGTACTGTTGTAAAGTATGAAAAAACGGAAAGAGTTTTAAACCGTCTTATGGGACTTTGAACGGAAAGTGATACTGAACCAGCCAATGGAAAACGTATGTTTGAATTTTTAAAGAAAGGCTCGAGGTCTGCGCGTGGTTTTTTGGCGTCTCCTAGTCATCGGTGTTTTATTTTAATTTAATACATACAGGAGCCTGGGGCATCCAGTTTTCAGCACTCATTCGGTGGAAGTTCCACACGCGGTAAAACAGCTTTGAAGTCCTCCACGCCGCGAGACGCAATAATCACTTTGTTCAGTTCACTCTTTTCAACTCGATCTAGTTTAGCAGTTCGCAATGCTCGTAAGTCTAATTCCAGATAACTAAGTTTATATTCAAATACATACATATATTATGTTGCGCATCGCGTGCCTATTTACACTATTGAAATCCTCTCCCGGTCCTGTTGAGTTAACAAAATAGCGAAATCTTCCTGAGATATTGTTGCCGTTGTGCGTAGGCAACAACACCGAAGCGACCAACAATCAATCTACGAAACGACTTCAAAATTGGCATCACAACGTGAGGCCACTCAACGTCAACAACAAATCGCTTGAACATTGAAGGCCAAATTGGGGCATATAGCCGGAGCCATATAAAAGCATTTCAAAATTTGGCGCCTGATGTGGCTGGCCTGTACAGAAACGAAGTTTTCCCTTTCTATTTCTTTTCTAATATCATTCCTATAAACAAGATACATTTCTCACTTCACACCCTCTTAGCCAAGATGTTTTTTTTTTTAATCATAAAAAAAATCTTAAATTTGTTTCGTCTTGCTAAGTAAGTTCCTATAGATTTCGGTTTATGAGGTTCACATAGTTTCACTTCGAAATTAACAGTTAAATTTAGACGTGAAAATGGTTCACTTTATTCATTTCCACAAAACAGAATTTTTTTGTAATTTAACAGTTAACGTAATAAAGGTCAACTTTTCACTGACAAACAGTGCGGAAGCCAGCCAATGTCAAATTAATTGCAAAAACAACCGCAGGCTGGTCGCAGTAACCCCTCAACCTCTGGTTCCTAAGAAAAGAGAGAATACCGAGCGCTATGGAATCTTCCTGCTGTTCCAAGAGAATGCAGAAATAAGCAGGAGAACCTATACTGGAGGAAAACAAATATAAGTCCTTGTACATCTTTACTGATCCATAAAGGTATAAGTTTAATGCGTAAATTTTTTTGGTTTGGCCCATGAGCCTCCCTAACCTATGGAGGACCCGCATGCTACCGCTACTACAGCAGAAAGGAAATGCCGTTATTTCGTAAAATACATACCTTTAAGAAGTAATCGGTTATACAGCGCTGTTTTCATGCAGTTTTTGTTTTGAAAGTTGACCAGGAGAGAGGAAATTGTAAATAATCATAGCATTTTCTTTGGGGGGAGGGCGCCCCTGATTACACTTAAGTTTGCTTCTTATTTTTGATGGTCTAACCTGTGTCGTTAGTGCCGTCATTAAAGGGAAAATGCTTGCAGAGAAATTTCAACTGAGAATGGAGCTTGGACCTCGATAATGTGCCTTCAGGTGCGATATATGCTCGGCTTGGCTCTCAAAGTAAGAGTACACTTAACGTTTAAATGATCCTCAACCCTTACTTGCAGTGAAAGCCGCTATAATGCTGGAGAGGACAATAATAAAGCCGGTACTTAGAATGACCCATTCACATCTGCCTGCCGTGACCCTTCTGCTCTTAAAGTCCATTATTAGATCAGTCGGAAACACATTGTTAAGCCTTATCAACAACATCTTCCCACAACGCACTCTACCCGCTTTACAACCGCGCTCCTTTCCTCAGCCGCGTGACAAAAAAAACGGTAAATTTATTAATCTAATATCCCGGTTGTAAATGTAGGTGCTAATTATTGTTGATGACGTTTATAATGGCGTTGGTAATCCGAATTCATGGCGTGAATTTGAATATCTAAGCGTCCTTTGTATCGAGATATCGTATCCCGGAGAGTTGCGATGTGCAATCTGCACCACAAAGGACTAACTGCCTGCGGCGATGACGTTCCAGATAGGACCACCCTTCTGGTAAAGGGTGTGAGCAGATGGTGCCCGCAAAATGACACTTGGATAATGCCCACTTTACTCTAGCACTCTCATATTGTAAACTGGTTCGAAAAGACATGACATTGGATTGACTGCTTTCGGCTATGTAATCATTTGGCAAGTAGGAATGCTGCAAGCACACAGTAACACGTGTTAAACCATACTGCCTGATAATGGTGTACTACAAGATGCATTTGGAAAGAAAGCACCTGTTTATTTATGTTTTAATTTAAATAATGACTGATTCCGAGCTTCGTATGGCAGTACTTGTTGCCAAAGTTGGGCAGTACGGTGGATGGTAGTTACCATCTTAATGAAATGAGGTGAATATTCTGTGCACTATAGTACACGTGCTCAACATTATCTTCTCTTGTAACAGTTTACAATTTTTGCTACGTAAAAACAGAAGTTTTGAGAAATTTCCAAGAAATGGAGTATGTGCACTTGAAAGGTTTAACACTGTAATTAATTTATTATTTATAGCTAAGGTAACGTACTTGGAGACGTCACGGAATAGCTCAGGTGGTAACGTTTGAGACTTGCATTCGCAGTTTCCGGGTTTAAGTCCTTTGGGATCGGCTATGCTGACCTTACGTTTTTCGTGGTTTCCCCTGAACAAATGCTGGGATAGATCTTTACTTTCTACTATTATCCACTCTCCCATCTAACATCATTTCATTTCGTTAGTTCTTTTTAAAGGGTAGAAGCTGCAAGTGCGGTGTCGCGGTGGCTTGCGCTTTAGATAGGTTTCTGAGGGGTTTGAATTTCTTGTAAGGAGTGGCTCAGTTTGCCTTCAGGGTGCTCTTTCTGAAAACCATGTTAGGAGCCCGTCTACATTAGTGAATTCTGACCGCCGAGTGTCTTCTTCACATCATCCTTTTCTCCAGAAGATGTCCTTATTTGGGGCGTAGGCATAAATGGATAAGAATACTTATTTCATATCAAGTCTAAATAATTGTTGAGTTGAGGAATTTAGATAGGGAAAAAAAGCTTGTAAACATGCAAAAGGTTCAGGTCTCCTGTAGATCCTTTAACGACTTAAAGTTTTAAAGCTTGGGGTTATTGTTAAAATTATTTTAAACAGTTTGATGAAAAAAAAAAGTTTAAGCTTTAATCTATCAAGATCTTTGTATGTTTTTTTAAACTATAGCTGAACTTGGGGAACTTTACAAATATAGTCTTGAAAAACAAATCTCATAATTAGGGCCTGGATTCTTAAATATAATATAACATGAGCTATTTGTTTTAAATATAGTGAAAATTGTGTCATTATTTAAGTGTTTTATCTATTTCTGCTTCTCTAGTTCTTATTACTTTAGTTACATTGTTTCAAAAGTTACTTTATATTTCATTTTATTAAATATAGGGCATAAATTCATTTTAATTCAATAATTTTTAGCAAAAAACCTAATTTCAGACTTAATATCGCAGGAGTTCTGTGTTTCATATCGTGTGGTTGGCTCAACAGTATGCCTTACACAAAGCAACAACGTTGATATAAACATCCGAGTGCATACTATTTTGATTACTAGAATTATTCTATATGTACTGCTTGGCGATCAGAAGAAGGCAAGCGAGAGGAATGTGCTATGTAAACATTTTCTACCCTCCCCACTATGTTCATGCACGTTAGTGCCGATAAAAATAAAGTGTTATCAGATACTCGCCCAGGGTTGGAAGTTCATCGAGCGTGCAAAATCTGAGTTTGAGAGGTCCTCATTCATGTGGCAGCATGGGCATTCCACATATGCTCGTAAACAGTTCAACCCCCACTCGCCTTCTTCTGATCGCCAGACTGTACCTATCATAAATTGCTTTGTTTATACATTCAGGACACTGTTTTTTTCTGAATGGAATGTTGTATACATTATTTATTCACCCTGTTTCTTGCGCGGACTCTGGGAGGTCTGGGGTTAGATCCTGCAAGGACCGTCCTCCCTGAATGAGGGTGTTTCCAGGTTTTCCTCAGTCCTCTTAAATGGGAAATGCCGGGAACGTTTCCTTGAAAATAAATCCTTCCCAAATATATAATTTCATCTCATGTATCATCGGTGTTCACCGCCTGTGATGCCTCAGTAGTTAAAACGGACGCTAAACACCATTCTATATATATAAAAAAAAAGAAAACTTTCTTTCCTTCCCATGCGATAAAGTGCAGTTAGTAGACAGTGTGCATACTCCAAAATGCAATGGTGTGAAAGTTTGAGCATGCAGTTTGACATGTCTGAGACGAATCCACACGTAACCTTGTTCGTCAATGTCTCCTTTAATCCTGATCGCTAACCCTACTTACTTAGATGTTACATCATTGTAGTATCTGAAGCTTGACAGCGTGTTGCGGTTTTTTATACAAAGAAGGGGTGAGTTAATGAAAATATGTACAAGAATGGAGGGAAACGTTTTGGAAGGATTTGATTGTTTTGAATTCTCAGGGGTAAAGTTATTTCTCCCTCTCCGATGAATGGCTTCAGCTGACTTCTGTTGAGACTCTGCTGCTGGATACTTTATGATCCTGTGACCAAAGGGGAAGGAGTATAGAGAGATTGATAAGATTTTTCATTATGGAAGATGACACAATTTATTGTTCATAAACGATTGCACTACTGCACTCAACTGATAAAGCTCGTCCACTTAATACTCTTCCAAAACTAACTACAGCTTTCCACTAATTGAACTGAATTGAGAAAGCCTTCCAATGATATTGTTCCGCTGAATATTCTTGCAAAACTGTTTGCGGGCCAGAAAATTACAATACTAAATATATATGGCCTACGTGACTTTTTACATGTAGATATCAACTCAACGCTGCCGGCTTCTTCCCTTTGAAGAGGTTATTCGCCTGCATTTTCATTCCTGTAGTTGCCATATGTTTTATTATGCCTACCCTGCTCTACAATTCTCTAACAGAATACAAATAAACATTTTTCTCCTTCAGAAATGTCTCCAGAAAACATCGGTTTGCTTGGGTCATCTTTACAAATATTGTTACAATAGACAACTGTAATTCCTAGGTCAGACTTTATGGCTGGGGTAGCTTTCTGCACCCTGGCAAGAAATAACATTTTACACACAATAATTCAACACGTGTAAAGGAAATAAAATGATATTGCACTCATGACTTGAATGAGAAAGTCACATAAATTACATGCTACAATTACTCTTAATTAAATATGGGGGTGGCAGCTCATAAATACTGTCTCAACAGTCGATATATATCAAAGACGTGATGCAATAGAATGATGGTGTGAGACAGCCATTGTGCTCTGTAAAAAGTGTTTAGAGCTCAGAGCTGTAATCACTCAATTGAGTTTATTTTTGCTGTTTGTTCCGTTATCGATCTTTAGTGGTTTAAGGTACCCAAAACAAAAGGAACTGCTAATTATCATTTGCAGCAACATATTTCCAAATTTAAGGAAATTCTAAGTAACTCGGTGTTTAAAAAAAAAAAGATTTCTCTGTTTCTCCATTAATTTCCTTTTCCTCTGCTGTATATTTCAACAACTTGGAAAAGAGGAAAATTCTGACAGAAGGGCAGCATATTCGTGATCTGGAGAAAAACTTTGGCATTAATGAATCTACAGCATGTGTGTTACAAAATAATATAGAGAACTGTCAAATGTGTTAGACGACTAGCAAGAAAAGGATATTGTTGTAAGTGTGAGTGACTTGCCCAGGTATTAATTTTCAACACTGACTTTTATGACGTAGAGTGTTCTTTTTCCAAATGTAAGTCAAATGTTGGGGAGACATGTTGGTGAGTATTGCATACTGTTTATATTTATATAAAATAGTTCAACCCTCATTAAACATTCTGTGTTTTGGAACTCAGAAAAATGCTTTCCAAATTTTAGCACCTAAAAATCCGATCCCTAATGAATAGATAAATTTACAGGAAATATTAAATTTTATAAATGCTAGAGATAGTGGGAAAAATTCAAAGCACATTTCAGAGTTTCATTAACAGAACCATCCCTTATTCATAAGCTACAGAACAGTTGGCAGACTGTTAATTACTGTGTTCACGGCGACAGTGAGACTGTTTAGTCTGTGCTATTACAGTAGCAAGTAAGAGTGCGGTTTCTTTTTTCTCGCACAGGCTTGGTGGCTTTGTGTAATGCCGAGATGAATGGTCCAGGTCGACCTCTACTTGAGTCCTTCGAGAACAGAAAAAAAGAACGATTTGAACTTCACTGGTACATGTCACCGAGTCACTTGGAATGGGAACTCCAGAAGACAAAAAAAAAAATCGGTTCCTTTGTTTCTTTTGAGCAGCGTTTCTTATTTTCCAGCAGGCACTTGTGCTAACCTTACCCCTGTGAGATTGGAAAGCCCTTTGTGACTACGATGTCACCACAGTGCAGTAATTGTGTGCAGCTAATGATCCCAGTGTGCTTTCACTCGTTGCTCTTAGCAACACTAAAAGTGAAGAAATTAACTGCTCCAAGAATATCTGACGCAATAGAAAGTGCAAGGGGAAGCGGGTTTGATAAAGAGGTGCACAAAACAATATCGCACCCAGTTTTTACCCTTTAGCACAGTCTCTAACCCAAATGGATGTTAAAGGAGCAAAGAGGTTTCACTCCCAATTTATATTAGTAAGTTAAGGTGTACTTTGTCAGTAGTTGCTAATAACAGAGTCAAGGGTTTCAAATTCTACCTGGGGCGTGGATGGGTTTTAATGTTTTAATACTCTGAAATATTATTCAAGTGTTGTTAACATGTGGCCATTGGTCCAGGATATTGACTGTAAAATTGTACTGTTTGGTAATTGACCTGACTGTAAGGTTTGAAGAAGACAAAAATGGGCAGTCTGAGTTTCTAAAGAAAATAATTTGTCATATAAATCTTGCAAAGATGTAAACATCTCTATATGGGATGTTGTTGGACTTTTAAAAGGTGTAAAGGAAAACATCCCTAAAGATCCACATCCTCTATAATCCTAGGTCATACCAAAGAACAAAAGACTCAATGGAATGTATCAGACACCTGTTATATTCTGAATTATAACTTCATATATTTGTGTAATAAGTGAAACATCAAAAATAAAAACATACAAAGAGAATCATGACATAGTCCAAATTTTTATTAACATGCCCAAAAAAATGAGAGAGAGAAAGAGAGAGAGAATCTCTAACAAATAAAAACTTTACTTATTTTTTTTCTTTTGTTAGCTTTTGACAACATTTAAGAAAAATAGAAAATTTAGATCACTCCCCTTTTATTACAAACAATTATTTATTAAGAAAGCCAGAATTGATAATTTGTGTGACTGTTTAAGTTGACACAAATTTGATGTGAGCCGTACCTGAATAATTTCCTGAAATTTTGAAATTTGTTGTAAAACAACAAATAGTGGCTAATTTTCAATTAACTTGTAATCAAGATGAGGTCCATTTAACCACAGACTCACATAAAATGGGATATAAGGGAACATGTCAAACTGAGCTACAAATGTATAGGCACATCTTATGAGGCAAAATTATATACAATACAATTAACCAGAAAGCAGACAACATTCAAAGTACTCCAGCAGCTATCTGAAAAAAAAATTCTTAAAACATTAACCCCGAGTAAGAGCAATATAGCAAAATGGTAAGGTTTCACTAGAGAAAGTTTTTTTTTAATTTAAAATTTAAAGTTACACGATTACATATTTCCCAAAATCAATTTGCTACAACTCATAGCAAACCTAGTTACGGTGCGATAACTGTGACGTTCCGTATTTATAATGAAGCTAAAATGAATCTCATTTCCCTGGAACTTCCTTGCTACGTCCATTCACCCATAAAGCTCAGAAGAGAATACCTCGTACTATGCAATGGAACCAGCTTATCACATCACAAACGGTTCAAAGCAAGAAATGCATTATCCATTGAACATGAACTTAAAAATGACGTAACCGAGATCACGTGTCAGTACCAAAGAAAGTGAAGATATCAGAAAGATCGATGAACGTGCGTCCTTCTATGGAATAACGATGCAATGCAAACGCGAAAGAAACACAGGATAGATAATATAATCAATTATTTGAGGAGAGATATTGTGACAAGGTAAGCATTTTAGATTTTGAAATATTATATATTTACCATAATTTCAAACTATACGTTAAACTTTAGAGAAGTGCTCCTATGAGGATATTGCATAATTATGTGGAAGTTATACCACGCCTTTGTGCACAACAGTTTTTCAGCCTAGCCTCCGATTAAACCCACAATTTTCTGTTGGGCAACCATTGTTAATGTCAAGTAACATTCCCTTTCGTTAGGCTACTTCCGTTAGAGAAATCTTGTAGAACCTTCTAGAAGCTTTTGTGATGAAAATTATCAAATTCGCTTGGAATAATTTGAAGACTTAACCAAAGCAAAAGGGCGGCTCTGCTGAAATGGTCAAATGTAGCGTTGTCAGATTAGATCCCTCGCCAATGGAAGTCCGAAACGAACGTTGTGCCATGGGCACTCCTCGGCTTAGATCAGCCACCATCGACTAAGTTAAGTTTCAGGTCCAGGTAGGGATATTCTCTGGTGTTCTCTCTTTAACTAATAAATTCAACTATGCATAGTTTAAATGGATTTAGTGCTCTCTAACCTCTGAAGCTCCTCCCTTGCTCATATCCGACTAGTGTTGTGACATTATTGGTGGAGGCGCCGGGCAGGCAGCACAAGTAGAAGCGTGGACTACAACCGAGGCCCAGTGGGCGAGGGTGTATTGGAGAGAGCGAGCCGTGAGTGAGCTCTGCAGCTCTTTATATAAAAATGCCTAGGGGGGTATCTACATTGTAATGTAAGTCTTACCAATCATGATGAGCCACCGCCCTAGATTTCAATTATACCAACCAATGACAGAACAATGAGTCGGTGCTCTAGAACCTTCTTAGTGACATATGACAGTCCTAGGTTCAGCATGACTCTGCTTGTTACTAGGCGGAGGCTGATCTCATGGTAAAATCCTTAGGGATTATCATAGGAAGTGGTTAACCGATTGTTTCTTGCAATATCTTTGTTCTTTCTGAACCAGCAATGTTAACTCAAATTGTAGAATTTGCATTCAAATGAAAAAGAAACGTCAAATGTATTAATTTAGTAATTTATGATGCTGTTCAAATGTATTTGTGACAATATTAGAAAAGGGTATAACAAATACTTTTATTTTCTGCTGATACAGTGCCAAGTGCCTAAAATAGGTAACGAAAAATGCTAATTATTTCCATTATGTTTATTTTGCTTACAATTATTTCCACTCATTATTTACATATTATTATATTCCATAAGTTGTCTTTGTTACGTGTTTACTTCTATGTTACATTATTTATTTTCGCTTTTATATTTTACTTGCACGTCTAATTAAACTTACTACTTACTGTTAATTATTTTGATAATGTTACACTAAATTTCAATGAAATTATTTTTATACATTTAGAGAGGAAAAGAAGGCCTAATGAGCTTAGTTCTCTCACAATAAATAAATAAATAACTCCAAAAATGCACGTGTAGATTACAGCATACATACCAAGAATATAATAAGAAAACACTGGTAGATAAAACGAACGCAATGATTCTTTTGGAAGGAACCCCCAACACTAAGGTGTATTTATTTATTTATATATTTTTTATTTACGAACATCACAAGTCACCAGCGTCCCATTTCATTCAGGGCGTGAAACGGCCGACAAATTTTGCTCAGAGGCCTCTTTTTTCAGGCTTGAGGTTGTATATCGTGCCATAAATGTACGACATGGGACCCCGGCTTTGCTTCCCTTCCGAAGGAAGCCATTTTTCGGTCGTAAAAATCCTCGGTCCTGGTCGGGTTTGAACCCGAGATCTTGGGTTTAGAAGGCAAGTATGATTACCACTACACCACCAGGACTGAATTGTGGTGTATAGTAAAACTTAAAGCAAATGATATATTAATTTATCTCTGTTGCTACTTACATGTGTAACAGAGAATATAGCAGAAAAGTTGAAAAAAAAAAAAAAAAAATTATCGGAATTGCACTTAAGTTTGCAATAGACAAAATAAGAAAGTCAATAATATTTTTACATGACTGTAGCTGGGCCTCCTCATACATATAGAAGAAAATTGTGACCAGCAATTAAAAAATAATCAAGAAGAATGAAAAGATGCACTAACGGAGATGATAACAAGGCCTGAAGCACCACCAAGATAAAGACCCGTGAGCGGGAGGTCTGGGGTTCGATTACCATAGGACCGCTCTCCCTAACTGAGGTTATTTCCAGATTTTTCTCAGTCCTCATAAATGGCAAACGCTGGGGAGGTACCCTAACTTAGGCCTGGAACATTTCCTTCCTTAAAAAAAAAAAATCCTTTCCCAATACATCATTTCATGTATCATCAGTGTCCACCGCGTGTGGTGCCTCAGTAGTAAAAAACGGTCACTAAACACTATTTAAAAAAAAATTACTTTGCGCAATGAAAGATTGGAGATGGTAACTTGAATGAATGAGTTTAGGGCACTATGTGTATAAAAATAATTGGAACTAATACTTGGAGGGCAAATGTTGGTTGCTAATAAAAGATTGGAACTGCAACTGTACTAGAAGAAGAAGCTTAGAACAGATAATATTACGTAAAATATTCCGCGATAGGAATGCAAATGTGCACCATACAGTTCTACAGTGAAATAACAAGAAACAAATATTCACGGTGGTAAAGAAACTGCCAGCATTGATATGCAGGGTTCATAGCTTGATATTTGTCCAAAAAATACCTTGCTAAGGTTCCACGTGAAGCGTACAAGGATCTTCTTTTGTGTACAGCGGAGGGCTTTAAAAGGATTTATTTTTTAGAGTTCATAATATTATCTCCGAAGGCGTGCCCAGCTTTAGGAACGTAACCTGGGTTTAAGACGGCTGAAAACTGCACGGATGGGGCTTCTTAGCTGCTTGTTTGAAATACAAGACACGGCAATAGCTCAGCCCGTCCGTAACTTGTGAATAGCTCGAGGGAAAATAAGAGCCAACTTCAAACATCCCTTCATAAGCTATCAGGAACAGCAGTGCCTGATTAAAAGAAACTGGCATGCTTTTCGAAAAGGAAAAAGGATAATTATGTGACGTAAGAGAAACAGCCGACGAAAAGGCATCACTGAACAAAAAGAAAGAAACCCCCTTTGATTCTTCTTTTAGCGAATTCCGAAAGAATGAAGCTATTACAGCCGTACCCATAAAACATCTATTTCATTTTGTTTGTTTGTTTGTTTATTTTTAGCTGATTCCGAAGCAATGTGAGCTATTGCGAGTGTACTAATAGAATTTGTTTGAAATACTACTTCCAAATCTCCATCGATCGTATCTCTAGGCACCGAAAAAGACAAAAAATATTATAAAAATGTGTGTATGTGTATGTGTATATATATATATATATATTGTGTGTGTGTGTGTGTGTGTGTGTGTGTGTGTGTGTCTGTTAACGCTCTAGAGGTCGCAAATGTAGGTTTTTCTCAATGGAGTTCGGCATATAACCATCAATTAACAAACCAATCGTTGGGTTCGTTAACCAGCAGAATTGGACCATTAGGAATGGGGGTTAAACTAAAGTAAAATTTTTTAAAAATATTAAAAAAAGCAATTTGGGCTTTATCTCAACGAAACTCTGTGGATTTCTTTAAAATTAAACGAAAAAGTTGTTTCTGAAAAATACAGGGCACTCGCGCCATTATGAGTGCGGGCTAAACTGAGGGCTAAAGCGAAATTTAAAAATCGCTCTAGCAGACGCAATTTTAACGGAAACTGGGTATATGCCACTGGAATAAAATAAGAAAAATAATTTTCGAAAATCAGTGAAATCGGACTATTAGGAGGGAGTGTTTACCTGAAACCGAAAATTTGAAAATCACTCTAGTGGCATTAATATTTGTTTTTTCATAACAAAACTCCGCTTATACCATTTAAATAAAATAAGAAATGTAGTTTCTGAAAATCATGATAATCAGATCATTAAGAGGGGGGGGGGTTTACCTGAAAATCAACATTTAAAAATCGATCTAGAGGCACCAATATTTGTTTCTCCACAACAAAATACGAAATATACAATTTAAATAAAATAAGAAAAATATTTTCTGAAAATAAGGCAAATTAGACCATTAGTAATAGGATTATTCTTTAAAACCGTAATTTAGAAAGTGCTCTTGCGTTTAATTTTCTCTATATTGTTTTAAAATAAAATGAGAAATGAATTCAGCGTGCAAACTGTATTTATAACGATGCATGTGTTTTATATTAAAAAAAAATATCGTTGTGAAGATAGAAAATGTGAAATATTAATCTAATGTGTTTGTGTGAGAATTATATTTGTAAGTAAGAGCTCTCTGTAATTACCTCCAGAAAAAGTTACATATGTTTACTACAGTAACATTTAAATTCATTTTCAAAGTAACTTTCGATTGTTTTTATTTGCTCTCTACATTATAATTGTTGCTGAATAGTAACATGTTTTTGTTTTATTGAAACACATGAACATCTTCGTAAATACATAACGTAACTCGAAGCTCTGTTATTGCTGTCTATTTTAGTGAATGTAAAGATGATATCAATTCAAAATGTTTAAAAATACATACACAGTATAGCTTTACCTGTCAGTGGTCATAGATTTCTTTAATTGATAATATACCATTAATTGTTGTGGTTTAATCTCAACAACAACAACAACAACAACAATAATAATAATAATAATAATAATAATAATAATAATAATAATAATAATAATAATAATTCTAAAAATGTAGTTTCTCTTTTGCATAGCTTATAGGTAGCAAGAATTCTAATTTTGTTCTAATATCACATAGTAATGCCATAAATTACTTCATCTCATCAATTAGTAATGCCTAATTTGGCTTTTATATTAATTTTTATTAAACGTTATTCAACTCGGTGAGGAATTCGCTTAGTTTACGCAGCTTCTGCGTGAAGCACTTTTTCCATTGCTGTTTATGGCTAACAAAACAAAGCCCCTAAAACTTTTGCCCAGCCTGCCTTAAACTATTTTGCTGTATTTGAATGCTGTCTTTGTCTTATGTCAATATAAACTTATTAACATTTTATTTAATTAGATATTGCCATATTTTTAACAAAATGACTCAATCTTGGTCATTTAAATTATCAGGCTGGCTTTTAAATACTTCTGGGAAAGTTTTCACAGCCCTTGATGTAGATATTTGTTTTATCTTTCATTGTTATAGCGTTTACATATGTTAATGATTTCACGTTATCGGAGTTGTAGGTAGAGCTGTTCTATTTGCCGATAACGCTAGCGTGTGGATAATAGATGCGCTATAAAACTAAATCAGCCGCCGAACTCTTTGTGTACCAGGTTTAAAGCAAATAAACTGTCTCTAAATTCAGATAAAACTAGCGTTATCTAATTTATCACCACATTCACAAATACGTGATTTCAGATAGGAAATGATAGTAATAAAATACCAGGTTCGCCCAATAAATAATACTTCACGTGTTTTTTTCTCAGTCAAAAATAAAGTTAGAAAAACACGCACTAAGAGTATTACATTTAAACATTCGATGTTTTCTCCGTTTGTGTTCAGGGACTGAAACCATTTCAGCCAAGGTGCTCACAGAAAATTAAGTACGTCTCATCTACATTTGCATTAACAACTAACTAAAGACTACGTTAACAGATCATTACACTTTTAAAACAGACATAAATGGCTGAATGTAGCATAGACAAAATATTAAAATAAATTACTAAAACCAAATTTCCATTATTTTTCAGATGTGATATAAACTAGAATTATATTAAAACTACCTGTCAAACAGCCACGGTGGCCGAGCCGGACTCGTGAGCGGGCGGTCTGGGGTTCGATTCCTATCAGGACCGTCCTCCCAGACTGGGGTTTTTTTTTCCAGGTTTTCCTCAGTCCTCATAAGTGGCAAATGCCTGAGAGGTCTTAGGCCTGGAACGTTTCCTTCCTTAATATATATATATATATATATATATATATATATATCCTTTCCCAATTTATCATATCATTTCATTTCAGCTCATCTCTTTCCAAAAAAAAAAAAAAAAACTCCTGTTAGTAATCCATGTCATCTTTTGTTTCTAGACAGGTCTTTCATTTTAAAACTTGTTAATATGTTTAACTACAAGCGATGATCAATTGAAACTCGTCTGGGCCCTATAAACCAATACAATGAACTAAGTATAAGCTAAACACATACACACACAGATATATATATATATATATATATATATATATATATATATATAATTTATTATTCCAGTTAAAGTAAAATGCCCGAGGTTCAAGTACCTCCTAAAATGCCCTTTGACTCCTACTTTTACATTTTAAACTATTTTTCTCACTGAAAACTATGATCTTCTAGCCTGGTGTGATGGTATAGAGGGAACTATTTTGCTTCTAAATTGCAGGCCAGGTTTGCATTTAGCTTCCGGAGTAAGTTTGTATACACTTGGTGTCTGCTCAGTGTCACATATTTAAGTGCTCTTCTCATTCAGACAGGTGAAATTTCTTACTTGCCAGACGATTGTAGTGATATGGAGAAAACAATATGGCTTGTGAGCGGCGAACCAGGTTCGAATCCAGCTTGAAGCGAGCTTTTGGTTTCAGATATTTTTATATTCATGGTTTTTGCTCACGTATCACACATGTCCCCAGACCCCTTTGCCTATTCATTTAATTTGTTAGTAATTCAATGATGCATTCACACATTTATACCTTCATTCTTTTGTTTATCATTTATAGGTCATCTCCGGTTAAATGGTTTTTAATGAAAAAGAGTTGTTTATTTTTTATTTCAAGTATAATCGCATGTTTTCTCGAAAATAAGAAAATGTTTATTATACGAATTGAGTTTGCTCTATCCAATGTAATAACAAATTATTTGTACAAAAAGACACAAGTGGGTTATATCTATACAGAAACCTGTTTCGTTGAAACATTCTCAGAGATATTGACATGACATTAGCATCTCACTCAGGTCATCAGTGTCCCATTCAATCAGGGCGTGAAACGGCCGACAAATTTTGCTCAGAGGCCTCTTCTTTCAGGCTTGTGGTTCTTTTTCGTGCCGTTAATGTACAACACGGGACTCACAGCTTAACTTCCCTTCCGAAGGAAGCCATACTTAGGATTTTTACGCCCGAAAGAATCCATGGGTCCTGGCCGGGTTCGAACTCGCGATCTTGGGTTTAGAAGGCTACCACTGTGGCTATGGCTATATGACATAGAAGGCTATGGTTACCACTACACCACCAGGACCGACTGTGACAATATGAGCGTTCTAGTTTTAAAATGTATTTTTTCAATGATTGTCGATTGTTAACTCAATAAAATATACACTTATTTATAAATGAGGTATAGATACGTTTTTATCCTTTCCCGTAGGATAAAACGCAGGCTTGTTTTATTGAACTCAAAATATACACCCATTTACTAAAATGAGCCTAGGTATACAAACAATTTTATTAAAGTGCTTTTCTCATAGAATAAAGCATAAGCTTGTTGCTTGATTGTCCAGACACAGCAGTTAATTAGAAAACTTGACATGAATCTGTCAGTCGGGTTCATTTATGGTACGTAAGTCTCGCCGACCTAGACTGCATACAGAGCCAAGAGCTTACCAGCAAGTACGTTTATATATTTTGCTGGAAACGCATCAACAAAAAGTAGAGTAAAATAAAATAAAGCAAGAGAAAAATTAACAAAAAAACTCATGGCAACAGATCGTCTTAACCTTTTTAACTGACTTCATACCACCGTAGTCTACAGTGCTGTGAAGAGTACTTTGTGTTACGGCCCACTGGCTCGATTCATAGATTCCACAATGAAATACGACATAAAAATTAACGTGCTAATACATATTAATGAAGATAATAGTACAACAATATCAAGAGTTAGGTGAATGAAGCATTTTTTTATCATATAGAGGGGAAAAAAAAACAGGAGTTATTTTACTGATTCATTAAACCTACATGTAGAAAAAATACAATTGATTAAGAAAAACTTTTTGCATTTCACATCGTCTAAAATACTAATGCTTATAATTTGTTTCTTATTTTTGTCTCGAGTTTTATATGAAAGTACTGTACGTGGCTGTATTTTGCTTTCCAAATATCAAAGTTGGCCACAGGAAGCTATTATACTGGTTTTTTTTTTCGTCATAAAATCCATCAGAGATGTGCCAGATAAACATCTAAAATGCCCATACATATCAGTATATGATGAAAAATAAATACTCTAGAGCGGTAGTTTTTAGTGTTAAGAAAAACGGTGATATGTAGAACTAATGAAGGTAAGAGAGAAAACTTAGCCAAAGCCACAGCCGAAGTTCGAACCAGTTTACCAATTGAACTACCGTCCCTGTCCTCCATCTTCTCCATCACAGCCTATACAGAGTGAGGACTTAATAACACGGTCATTTTTGGTAATAGTAGAGCATTCTTCAGACAAAAGCTGCTTGGCTTGAATGGGGACATAAAGTAATGCCATAATGTTAGTTTTTTTCCATAGCTAGAAATGCTGAGGAAATATGAAAGACGTCTTAGTCGTTTTAAATGCATTGATATATTGTGGCGAATAGAGGCATTGACAATGTTACACAGTATTGCGTACGTGTTGTAACTATTGTCAATGCATTATTGCCATATATTGTTAGCCTACCTAGTTCGGTAGCCAAGAAAAGCAGAGTTTGTTTGAACAGATAAGTAAGGGGATAGCGGAGAGATGAAGTCCAGTTTGACTCGTTAAGAGAGAGTGTTGCTTGAAATCCTTACCCTTACAGCTCGAGATGATTTTCAGAGTAATAAGTGACTTATTCAAGGGGTTTTGCCTAAAAAAATTAATGATATACCTATACGTGCGTACATATGTATATATGCATGTATGTATGTATGTATGTATGTATGTATGTATGTGTGTATGTATGTATGTGTGTATATATATATATATATATATATATATAATTGTGTTATTCAGTTATGAAGACAAGTTCTTTGTAACCTAGTTATGTCGCCTTACCCGAGTTTAATGTATTTTTATAGAAAATAGGCCAAATTCCTTATAATTTGCTGTAAAGTCTTTATTTGAAATAGTTTAATGTTAATCATTGTACATATAAGTATCATTATTGCTGTAGTATGCTTAGTTCGTTATACCAATATTTGTGTTGCAATTTACATTCACTATTTCGGAAAATGTCACATAATTGTGGGTAATGTAAGAGTATAATTAAATAAATTGTATTTAAATAGTACTTTCAATTTTATCAAGTTTCTTATTCTGTATAATTAAATCACTTTCCTGGGTATCTCTACGGCTTAACTTTAGAGTACGTACGCATAGTGACAACTACAATATCAATGATTGTTAATGTTACAAATGCCAATTCAAGATTATTTCTGTGATATAACACTTAATTAGTGTATAACCACAGTACGCCAGAATACACTAATTAAGTGTTATATCACAGAAATAATCTTGAATTGGCATTTGTAACATTAACAACCATTGATATTGTAGTTGTCACTATGCGGACATACTCTAAAGTTAAGCCGTAGAGATACCCAGGAAAGTGATTTAATTATACAGAATAAGAAACTTGATAAAATTGAAAGTACTGCAAGGGGACGGAAGAATGAAGAAAGAGATACTTACGGCCCCGTTTGTTAACAGTGAGAGAGAGCAGTGGCAGTGTTGGACTTTGCTGGCAAATAGGAAGGAGGAGGAGGGAGTAGGTAAAACTTTAAACAAGCTCAGATCGGAAGAGGCACACAACCGGAATATTAGTCACAATATTTTTTAATTATTTCTATGTGTATATATATGTATATATATGAAGGAACGTAAGCTATTTACTTTTGTATTGTCTTCATTTGTTTATTATATTTAGGTATTTAAATTTTTCTACTATACATTTTTTTCTTTTTCAATTTATTTAATTCATTAGATGTAATGTTTGTATCTTAAGAGTTTAATAGTGTTTTATGCAGTTTCATGTATTTCCTAGCGTATTGGGAAAGCACACGACATGGATGCGTTAGATTTGTAACAAATATATTTTGAAAATAAATACAAAATTGTTATAATTCGGGACCGTTTTGGATAATGAAGAAAAGGCATGTATGTAAAATAAATCTCAGAACGTGAAATTTCCCTTCTTTTTTAAAACAATCGATTCAATTAGAGAATGCGATACCATTGATACAGTGAAAACTGTCTCGGCAGAGAGTTTGCTGGTGTGGCAGTGATTCATCAACCCTCATATTACCATCGTGGAACACTAAAACCTGCCAAGCTTCAACACCCTTAACAAGTTCCACTTTGAACGGCAAATGGAGCTCCGTTTTTGCATTACAACCTGGTATCCAAAGCGATTGGGGTCCTTGAAGGCATTCTAATGCTGTTAAAAGGGATTTTCAGGACTCGCAATATTTGTAATTGGTTGTATTGAAAGAAACCCCCTCTAAGAGCTTAATTTTCTTTTCTTGCCTTCTTTTTTTTCATCATCTAGTGCCAACGCAGGCATCACCATTTTCCGTGCACTGCTAAAAGAGGGTTGAAAACCCTTTGCCATCGTATAGGGAGGTTCTGAGTCAAGTGTATGTGCATGTACGTGTGTGGATGGGTGTATGTGTGTACGTGAGCACATTGAGTGTAGGTAATAATAAGGAAGAACTGTCCTAGAGTGTAATTTTAAAAGTGGTGTGTGTGTGTGTGTGTGTGTGTGTGTGTGTGTGTGTGTGTGTGTGTGGATGCAATTTGCAACCCAGAGGAGCCTGCAGTGAGTTGGGGAAGTCAGATAGTGGGAATTTCTTGTTTTCAAGTGAAGGGGAAGTGAGGTTTGTTAGGTTTCCATTCTGCCTTTATCTAAATTAAAACATAAAATACTAGAGAATTCACTGCAGACGTGCTAAAATTTTAAGTCCCTCTGTATGTGAATAGCATTAAGGGGAGGTGTCAGAGAGGGAATTATGCCAATTAATAACGTTTGGTACACTGCTAAGGGATTGTGGAAGGGGTGGTTTAAAAAAAACGTTATTAGGATGTTATCGTTGCGCTTAAACCAAAAACCCCTACATGAAAGGCGGTGGAATCTAACACGCTTGTCAGAGGGAAGTGTTCCCACTAAGTCTTTCTGGAGGGGAAAACACAGTGCAAGTAGAAGAAGAATCAGATTTAGTATGGTCACGATATAAATGCAAAGTTGTACGTAAGTAAAGCGCTTCAATGTCGTTTTAGTTGAACTACTCTGTGGCTAAAGATATATCAGTAAAATATATTCATTCGCTTGAGGTTTTCATGATACATAAATGCTATTATTTAACTCCTACAGGCAGATGTATTAGAACTGTGGTTTTTCTAATAAAAAAAGTAGTGAGAAAGCACCTGTAAAGTTGACATATAAAAATAAAATAAATGTGGCATAATAATAACCTTGCCCTGGATTTATATATTAATTAATATTTTTTTTTCATTAGTAACAATTGTCATTTTACAAATAATTGTATTTGCAGTGATTAAAACATACTTTATTCTCCATATTTGTATGGGTATCTTAAATATTTGAAGAAAAATGGCATATATTTGTATTATTCATTATTATACTTGAAATATTCACATATTCTATGATTTCAAAATTATTATTGTCCGTTAATTAAAAGTAATTTTACTTATTATTATTCCAAATTATTTCAAAGCTGGATTCCCCCCCCCCCATGAAATGTGGAAAGCGGGAAACATGGTGGTTACAGGCAGAGTAAAAAAGGTTATAGCATGCAAGGTATAATAATATTTGGACATGTTTGAAGTAAAATTGCATATATTTACATTATTCAATATTTTATTTGAAATATGTTCCATATTTTAAGATCTCAGAATTATTCCTGTCAGATATTAATATAACAAATTATCCATTCACTATAATTTCAAAACTTGAAATGTCGAGGAAAAAATTATAATTAGATGAGAGATATGATTACAGTTAACATTAACGCCGTCGAAGTGTTGAGTATCTAGACTCTGACACCAATGTTTCAATTGAATCAGCAAATTCCATTATTGTTTAAAAAAAGTATATAGCACAAATGCAAACTTCTCTTGCATGCCAATTGTGTTCAATGTTCTATAAAAAAAACAAAATGTCTTGACCATCAGAAAAGTCGCAGAAGTAGTGAAAGTGAAGTTAAATATAAAGCTACAAAGAATCCAATTTATAGTGTGCTGTGAAATAAATGTAAATCAACTGCACATGATATTGCTAGGCTTAGAGTCATCTCTGTTATTTCTTGTGATGCCCAGCGAACTTTTAGTGAGTATAAAGCAGTGCAGACATTAGACACAGTTTCACATTTTGTGTTGGTATTGCACTGGGCGCAAATTGTCATATGTTATGTCATGTAAGTTTGACCGTGCTAAGACTGAGCAGATTAGCTAAAGTATGTTGAGGCTTGTCAGCCTATAAGGACGGGGGATTTGGTATGGAGAGATAGACTTGCCCTTACACGCAGGGCGAAAATTACGTGCTGCTAGTGCAAGTTGCTGCTTTAGTCACGAGCGACAGCCGGGAGAGAGAGAATTACTGTTTGCTTGGCCACTTGTAACAGTGTAAATGTTGCATGTATTTTTTGTAAACATAGTGTAATCTATGCGTTGTCTTTTAAATATAAATTGATAGGGGATTGTAGGCAGGTAAAATATTGTAACAGTGACAAATCTTATTATTGGAATTGGAATTCGCAATTAATGCATATATATATATATATATATATATATATATATATATATATATATATTAACCTAACGCTAACCTCGAGAAAATACTAAAAACCGATAAGCTCAGTGGTTTGCAGCGACTCGCTACGGCCTGACGGCCTGCACTCGCCTCCTTTTCGTAAATATAAATTGATAGAGGCGGGTAATTACAGTAATGGTGGCAAATCTACTTATAGTAGATATTTGAGTAAATTATAGTAGATATTTGAGAAATAACGAAGCTAGTAGTTTGTAGGGCCTAATGTTAGCTAATAAAACATTGATATAGGTAGAGTAATTGAAATATTTTATTTTAGTCCCCTGGAATTCCAGTAGGCTACTGTTGGCAAACCGAAGATTGGGGTCTAATGTAATCAAGGTGGAAATTTTGTACTTTGTTTAATTATTTAGATTTTAGATAATGGCTTGATATAAAATCCTTATTGTATTTTTTTTTTTTTTTTTTTTTTGAAATTGTGATGGGTTACATCTAAAATGACCTGAGCCAGATAGGGGCAGACCCTTTTGTAGTTTGTATTTTTCTTAGCACTTCAATAGATTTCAATTTCATAGGGCATATAAGTACTGCAAAGCATTTTCAACTACGCAACTTTCTAATCTTCAGATATGTTGACCAATTTCACAGATATTTTTTAAAAATAAAACTGTAATAATTATAGCACATTTCAACACATAATCCCAACTATTTTACACGGATTCATGCAATTAGTGATATAGTAACGTTTTTATGTCTCGATCAACATTCTGTGTAATATCTATGAGCCTTCGTACACTATCTGATGTGCTTTCATCTTCTTTCCCAATGTTAATTGAAGAAGGCAAACAGGGGCGCTTGTACACCCTGAGTACAGTATTTATACTGCTATGACCACAGTCAAAACTTGATTGGGGATAGGCGTCAACTAAGGTGGCAAATCTATCCTGAAAAGATTCAAACTAGGAAATTCATCCCAGGCCCTAGCAAGAATCTCTTCACATTCCTTCTCTAACTGGACAGAACAGGAATAAGGAAAGTAATTGCGTTAATCACTGAACATGTTCACTTCAGAAAACAACTATGAAATGTGGGTTTCTATAAAGATGAACCCATTTGCAGAATGTGCAAACAGAACGAGGAATGTGCCTCGCATATCCTGTTTCAGTGTCCAATTTTGGAAAGGAAGAGACTTGATCCCTCTATAACCAGGGATGCCTGGGAAAGGATGTTGACGTTGGAACAAAAATACCGCAACTCGTACAAGGAAGGAATACCGCCACGGTGAAACGAGGTCGTTAAGGCGCGGACTCGTGAGCGGGAGGTCCGAAGTTCAAATCCGAACACCACCGTCCTCCCCGACTGAGGTTTTTTCCTAAGTCCTCATAAATGGCGAATGCTGGGGAGGTAGACTAAACTTAGGCCTGGAACGTTTCCTTCCTTAAAAAATCCTTTTAAATATATCCTCTCATCTCGTGTATCATCAGTGTCCATCGCCTGTGGTGCCTCAGAATCAAAAACGAATATTAAACACTATTCATTCATTCGTACAAGGATCGGATTTTGGTAAATAATAGGGTAGCACAATAAGCATGAAGGTAGGCTAACGTGCTGGAGGATTTTAAAACTCCATCAAAATCCCCCCGATACCCATCTACCTACCTACTCACCTACCTGCCTAGCCACCCACCTACCCACCCACATATCTACTTACACATCCACCTATCTACCTGTCAGTCCGGGTGGTGTAGGGGTAACCATACTTGCCTCCCAAATCCAGGATCGCGGATTCAAATCCGCCAGGATCGATGGATTTTTTCGGGCGTAAAAATCCTAAGTATGGGCTTCCTTCGGAAGGGAAGTAAAGCCGCGGGTACCGTGTCGTGCATTTACGGCACGAAAAAGAACCTCAAGCCTGAAAGAAGAGGCCTCTGATCAAAATTTGTGGGCCGTTTCACGTCCTGAATAGAATGGGACGCTGATGACCCAAGGTGTTAAAGAGCGTTCGTAAATAAATCAAATCAATCAATCAATTTACCTACCTACTTAGCCACCCACCCCTACCCACCTACCTACCTGCCTACCTGCCATTGAAGCAGCTAGCTTTCAAAATGGAGTCTCTAAGTATAAGGAGCGTTCGGAAAAGATTTACAATAGTTTAACATGGTTCAATGTTCGTGAAATCTGTCATATTATTCCCCACCAACGTCAATGCATCTAAAGCACTACTCGTGGACACCTGCTTGTTGTTGCATTCAGTTAACTAATGACGAATACCGGTAAAGGACACCTTCCAAGTATAATTACTGCATTTAATTTATTAAAATATTTACATTCAATACAATAACATTAATGAATCGTTACTTTTAATTAAGCTTGGGTATATCCTGTAACAATGGGCAGAAGAAGAATTAAAAGAATAGCAATTTCAAATTAGTTGACAAAAGACCAGTGCGATTGTCAGAATCTTTGCCACCGGTTTCAAACAAATTTTATATTTTAAAAAACTTTACGTTTTCTTTCTTACTCCTCTGAATAACATTTAAGTATCTTCAGAGCGTGAAGGAATGGTTCAGGAAGGGCAAACATATCAGTGTTCAAATTTGTCAAACACTGTGTACCAAACTGGGTTTGAGGCGCAAAAGAATCCCTAATCAGCTTGCTGTTTGTCTTTCATTTGCAATTCAATTAAAGTGGAAGAAGAAAAGAGCGTAGGCTCCCGTGTCCCGTCTCCTTAGCCAGCATTTTCTAGGTACCTCCGCCCCGGAGAAAGGTCCAAGATTGCTTTCCCGCACTTCCAACAGCATTTCGTTCCTCAGCGCAAATTTAATGGAAACTAACCCGCTTAAGTAAAAAGCCTATGTATGCATGCATGACGAATGTTGTAATAGGGAAATGGTGTTCAACCTCAGTTCTTTAGCTCTCCTTTTTCTCCACCATTTTATTTTAAAGGCACTGCAGTCTCTTGAGATAAATGCACTAGGGAGTTATTTGATGCTGTTATTAAGAACTCTAGTGAACATGAAAATAGTAGCTTAATAACATAATAATCCAAGTACATATACGAGTACATACGAAGAAAAATAACAGTATATTGATATTAGCTTACAATGTTATGCTTTACTGCATGAACAAGCATCGAAAAGTTTACGAATGCAGTAATTCTGTAACATTATAAACGACTTTCATGCGTACATTTTTGTAATTCAGAATTAAAAAATGTTATTAATACAAAATATAAATGAACATTTTCTAATAAACTACTCTGAGGTCAATAACCTTTATTACACAGAGTGTTCTCCTGAAATGGAACCAATTTCAAATTACTGTAAAATGTTAACCGTTTTATTGCGGCCTGGCTATCAGAGATTATAGTAAGCTGCATAACTAAGAACATACTCTATAATGTAAAATTCACAGACCAGTGGTGGCATACGTCTAAAAAACTGTAGTATGTCTGCCAAGAGAGAGGGTGAGGCTTATAGAATATTCTGAAGTTGTTTTTAGTTGATGAGGTCCCACGTTGTGCGCCAAATTTGAGGTGGTTTCTATTGGATGTTGACGATATTGGTGTTGGGCGACTCGAATAGGCGGGTGTTAATTCGAAGATAATAGGATTCTGATTAATTACTGCCGGCCGCGATCATCACGATGTAATAATGTCCGGTACAGCACCTACCCGAGGATCTTACTTCGTATACCGGGTATTTCAGGGTCCCGAAGTCACCGTTTTATGCCCTCGTGGTGACGGGGGTAGAGGGCGTGAAAGGAAAGGGTGTAAATCTTACGAGAGTGCCTCATTCAACGTCTAGAAGTGTTTATTCGTACGATAATTTGATGACGACCCCTTTGACGATGAGTTTAGCGGGCTTCGCTGAACTGAACGCGACGTTGTCTAAACTGAAGTCGAAATTGTCTCTAGCTGTGCGAACTGACACCACTGAACTGGCCCACACCGCTGAGTTGAAAACCTTAAAAGATGCCTTATTAAAAATGTTTCACCTCTTATACTACTTCCGAAAAGTTTCCACATTGTCCTCAGAGCTCACGGGGTTCACAGAAGGGACCTCACGGTTAGCTGAGCCTTCAAAATGTTCAAATAATATTGGTGATCTCTCATCCTCCCATACGCGCTCGCTTTAAACATTTCAACTTTTTGGTCTATGATTGGAGAGTTCATGATCACCCGATGTCAAAGTGAAAAGAAACTATTCTCGCCAACAGCTGCTGTTATATTTTTAACGAACTTTCAAGAATTTTCACCAGGAGGAATACAAAAGACCTGTTGCGACTCATGCCGCACAATTTTGTTACATGAATACCTTCGCTTTACATGAATGAATGTTGACCCAACAGATTCTCCAAGTAAAACCAAGTACATTTACATTTGGTATACTTTTATAGCTTGAAGTTCATTGTTGTCATACGTGTTAGTTACATTTATAAATTCCTTGTTGTTCAACAGTAATAAAACATTGCAGAACTATTTAATGCTCCCACATGCCGACAGACGAAGCTATAACTTTCCTCAATGTATGCTTACGTCTGCGTTTACCTTACAGTTAATATCTGCGTTTCGAGAGATTTCAATTCCAAATGTACAGTCTCCTTGCAGCAGATGTGCATGCTGGTTGCCAGAGAGCACTCTTAACTGAATCAATTCTCAACCTGCCTGCGTTTGTCATGTTTCATCATTACCTTCTCATCCGGTCAGAGCATCACACAAAGGGGCTTTTAATCAATCCGCTAATCAGTGTCAGTGAGTGCGTGCGTCCGCAAGCGAGAGACGTAACACAGGGGGACGAGGACAACTGACACGCGCAGACCGCAACACACCAGAATATGTTTATTAACCTCATTTAGGTATCTAATAAGAACATAAAGAGCACCTTTGGTGTGGTTGTGTTTCAAATTCGGGTTAAACCTCATATGCTGTTCAAATTTTTGCATAATATAAAACCGTGCTTCGTCGAGATCCTCGGTGGCATAAAAGAGAGGCGAACGTATTCATATGTGTATTAATGGTTCAAATTGAGTTGGACATTTTTTTCATGTTAGACCAATTACAACCGCTTCGGCCGAAATGGTATCTACAAGCAAGAATTTAATTTTTTTTATCCATATGATATAGGGATTCTCCAATGACCTGCATTTGCCTATGTTTCGCGTCATTGCATCTCGGCAGTCATTACTTGATTGTTACAAAAACACAAATAGGAAAATGGGTAAAAATATATTAGTTATAAACCAAAGCTACTAGGATTTAGAGGGTCAACTTGAAACTCTCTTCTCAGTCATTTCGTTAGCGACTATGGCTGACATCTTTGTTGGCGATGTTTTCGAAGTACACTTTTGGTTGTCTTGGCAGCAATGACCATAGCTCTACAGCCCGGAAGTCTTAGGTGAACCGGCTATGAAAGCCAACAAATATCTGATTTTGTGCCTAAGGCTTACAATCCATATTTTAGTAGACCTATTGCATAAAGCATACAAGGTATATGTTACGTACCTCTGATATCGGACAAGGGTCACAAAAGCCTCTGTTCTTGAATACCTATAGTTTGGCGAAACCCCGAAACTACACTAATAACTGACATTTTCACATGGTAAATTCTTATACTTAGTTTTAATAATTTATAAGGTTTAGTCTTCTAAGTTACTTTTCTCAAATTTTGCAGAAACAGTTAGATTCATCACAATTCAATCACTTTTTTCCATAAAATGTAATTAAGTATTGAAAATTGGCACAAAGCATTTAAACAAATATTTGTTTTTTATGAAAATTTGTAACATTAATATTAATTTGAAATAAATTTATAATACAAACCTTCATATCTAGGGTTCACAAGTTTTCATTCCACTATACCCCTCAGTACCTTTCCTCCTCAATCCCTCTCTCCGCTACAGTAATATTGACACAGAGTTGCATTGGTGAAAATTATCCTGACGGGCATCCTCGGGCCTGTTGAGTTTGGATAGTTTCATTGACCTCGCCGAAGATGAAATCTTGGGTCTAACCCACTGCCTTGGACAGTTTGCAGGAGGCTGGTGTCGGAATGAGAGGTCTGTACATGACTCCATCAGTATAACTTAATAGCCTGGTCTCAGATGTACAATACAGACTAAATGCAAATAACCGATGCATCATAAAGGCATTTGCTCATGATGCAAAATGCAGTTTGTATGTTACGAGTTCAGTTCAGACAGGTTGTTACTGTTTCTAACAGCCAGTGAATATCGTTTTAAGGTATTAATTTTAATTAGAGACTTTAGCAAAAATATACAAAGCTAGACGCAAGTTGCACCGGGCCAAGGTCAAGCCAGTCGCCGGGTGCGTCAGTGGAAATTTCCATTTTTACTCCCACATCTAGAGCAATAATAGCATGTATAATGACTACTAACCTGTTATAGAAAAGTTTTTTTATGTAGTGACACATTTATAAAAATTTTAATGATATTTGCATTCCCTCACAACCGCTTGCAACCAGCATAATCATTGTGGGACAATAAAGTCTGCAAAAATGTAACTAACGCACTTGGCAATTTTGGATCTTAAGCTATCAAAACATGCAAAATGCAAGTTTATACTTGCATAGTCACTGTCGTACAGTCCGTTGAATTCAGTACTATATCATATTCGGTTGAATAAACAATTCGGAACACATACCTGTCCATTTAGTTCCCAAAAACTGCTGAAAAATCACAAATATTTATAAAGCAAACATTAGATTCTATATTTTCACACCCTATAAACCAGATGAAAAAGCGAAGAAAAAATCCACGAGGACTAGGTTCATGGTGATCAAGTGTGTTCATTCGATGCCATTTCAAGATGGATTGGATCATTTGAAAAATGGCGAGATACTTTGAAAGACGACACTACTTCTGGCCGATCTCGGGGAGATGTGAACGAGGGAACAATTCAAAGCGTGAGGAACGTGGTGGAGGAAAATATACATATTGCTGTTGAAATGCTAAGTATGAAAGTGTGTACCAGTGTTTGGCAGCATTGACAGTATATTCCACGAACATTCAAAGCTCCGGGTTCTACATTCCCTAACCAATGAAGAGAAGAAAAGAATGTGCAAGAAAATTACTCCGCATGTTTCCCCAAATGGTTCTAAACGTTTGAAAGAGATATATACTGGTGATAAAGGTTAGTGTTATTACCATAACACCGCTAGCAAAGCTCATAATTACTTGTGGGTAGTGGGTAAATGAGAATGACACAAAACAAGTTGTCAAAAGTTTCGTTCTCGAAGGCGAATGTCACTTGTTCTTCAACTATAAACAGCCACTGTGGTTCACTGTATGTCAGGAAGAATCATATGAATGGAGAATACTATGACACTTATATTTTGGATCCTTTATTCCTGTCCAAAGACAGGAACATCAAAGCTGTCGCCAAAGGTCTTCACCACACCACCTAAAGCCCTCCGTGCGGCTTCTGGTTGTTTCCTCGAGTGAAAGCCTGCATTGTAGCAAAATCTTTAAAATACTCAAGCTATAAATTCAGCTCAATTTATAATATCTCAGTCCGAGTACCGTAGTACTTTAGATAAGAGATTGCACCGTCTACAACTGTGTGTCGAGAGAGATTGAGAGTTTTTGAAGGATTGTGAGGATAGGTTCTTGAATTCAGTCCTTAGCTTAGACTTAAAGGTGACACTTGCAAAATTTTATGAATGTCCCTCGTTACAATATGGGGATTGTTCCTGTTCACCTTTTTTCTTCCGTTATAGTTGTAACTTTTCAACTTAATACAAAACAGTTAAGTTAATTAACACATTGCAATGAATACCAATGTTGCACCAATAGCCTGCAAAAACACAAAGATTTAATTTATACTGATTTCTTAACCCAAACCAAGTTGCACTTACACAAAGACAGAAACAATGCTTGCTCTCGTAACAGCAAATTGCATCTCACAACCAGATTGTTGTGTTTGGTTTATTTACGGACACCTTTTAATATCTCACGTCATGACCGACAAATTTTGCTCAGAGGCCTCTTCTTTTAGACTTGAGGTTCTTTTTCGTGCCGTAAATCTACGACACGGGACCCACGGCTTCACTTCCCTTCCGAAGGAAGCCATATTTAGGATTTTTACGCCCCCAAAAAATCTTTCGTCCCTGACCGGGATTGAAACCGCGATCTTGGGTCTACGAGGCAAGTATGTTACCGATTACAACACCAGGACGGATTCAGTCAGTAATGGGGAAATTAGTTTCAGTAATACCATGAGTGCTGATAATTTCTAGATAATTTAATTGAGGTTAACGAATGTTTGTTGTAATGACAAGCATGAAGTTGAAAGCTCAATTAAATTACCTAAGAAAAATTATAAATAAGAGGGGGACTAGGTAAGATAATTGCAACGATGTCATTTTTACATTTTGAATTGGCAGATCACCAAATTTTTACAGTTTGTGTGCAGGAGAAAAAAAAATTTAAATAAAAAAATTAAAAATCGTGTTTTTATTTCCTTAATTATAAATTAACTAAAAAGTATAACATAATTCATCCTAGCCAAATGCAAATGTATAACCCCATAATCTCATAAACTTTTTTAGAAAAAAATTTCCGAAACGTGCGGCGGATGCAATAGTTTGTCTGAACCTTTTGTGTGATTAATTTAAACTATAAATACCCTTAACAGTTATTAATTTTACCTACTGCATGCACCACACGTTTTTCGTTTGGAAACATTTTCTAAAAAGGTTTATGAGATTATGAATTTGCATGGAGTTATAAATCTGCATTTGGCTAGGATGAATTACTTTATACTTTTTAGTTCATTGATACTTAAGTAAATAAAAACGCAGTTTTTAAATTTTTTATTTAAATTAATTTCTACTTTTTAGTCCTGTGTGCACATAATTTTGCAATCAGTATTAGACATCTCGATTAAAAAATGACAAAAATTGTGCAACCAACTTTTAGATTTAGTTCATTGTGTTTTCTCTTGTCACATCTAAAATAGAAAATTGTTTTTATCTACTCCATTGATATATCGAAACAGATGATTAATTATTTCTTTTTTAATTAAAAACAAAATACAGAAACACAAAGTTAATTATGAAAATTTTCATTTTACTATTGAATACTTTTGTACCACATCCTCAATATAGAAGTCAAAATCTTTGATAATAAATATAACTCATTATATTATATTAAATATAACACTCATTCACTACTTATTTAGTTGAAATTATTGATACATTATTAATACACATGTTACACATTAACACTAGCGCAAATAAATTTATATAATAGAAATCAGATTTATTAAATGTTAATTGTGGGGATTTAAATGTTAATGTTTTTATTTGAAAAGTTGCCATGGCGACTGTATTGTTATTAAAATATAACAAAAGAATTCTAATAATTTTAGATTCAAATAAAACGTTGAAATTAAATATAGATCAAGTTACACTATTATTTATTTATTGTATTGATAAATATAATACAGTCATCATAGCAAATGTTCTTAGTTTTAAATTAAGAGTATTATAAATTTTATATTTTTATGCGTTATTAAGGAAACTACAGAAATATGTTCTTACTGTTCAATCTTACTTTTTTAAAAATCTTCCTGTTTGATATTGCGCTGCTTTACTTTCAAAACTGCGGAACCATATTTTTGAACCTTGGAACCATCGAACCACGATAAGTACCATATTATATTATGTTGTAATCCATTTCTGACCTAAGTGAAAATTTTCAAGTCTTTATCTCATTTAGAAGTACATGAAAATTAATTACAAAATTCCACCCGAACAGACAAGAAAGCGAGTGAATAAAAACACTTTCATTTATTAAGAACTGTGCTTTAAAACTATCCATTAAGTTCCATTCTGGTTGGTGAATAAGCTATCAATGAGACCGTACATTGGCTGAAAGGCGCTGACGTGCAATTATAAAAAGTGACTGGCATGACCTTGGCCTAACGCGCGCTGAGCTGCGAACACAGGTCAATAATAACTTTCTCTATGATTCACGTATTTTAATACACTTAAAAAGCGAGTACAAATGTGTAAGGTAACTTATAAAATAAATAGACAACGATTATTAAATATGATATAATATATTTTCGTGTGGGATCTTTATTAAGCATGTATGTAACTTGATAATATGGCTGATGAAACCATTCACAGAAAATATACGATTTTTATATTTCCATAAGTTAATGCCCCCTAAAATTAATTAATTATTATAATATTTGATATCTTGTCTGGAGTAAGTTACGTTCTTGTTCCTCATTTGATAATTTGTTAGTACAACATGAATACCTATGTCGTGCCGAAGGTTGACGTTTCATCCCTTTACCTCGCAATTCGAGCACAATTGCTTCTTCCTATGCCTGTCATAATGTAACAAAAATTTGCTCATTCAGCGGCGTTCTGCTTCAAAGAATATGCGGCACTACTTCCTCGTATTACGGAGCTGAAACTCCATCATAAAAACAAATCTGTCATGCACACTGATCGACAGAGTATCGATGCTGAAACAAAAAGTGTTCATACCAAAACAAAAACCATAACGAGAGGCAGTAAACAAAGCACTGAGTCATGCACTGTTCAACAGTAGCACTGAGTGCCCGTAATAGGCTATTACATCGAGGGTCTCTGACCATCAAAGAAATGGATTTTGACCAATCATAAGAATTTCAAAGACTATTCATTGTCCATCCCCTGGGCCTTTGTTTTTTTGCATTCAGGATCGAGAAGATTACTAAGTTAAGCTCACTCCTGCTGCGGTAAAAACTAAGCCAGGCAGTCAAGTGCAGTATCAAGCCGGATTGTGCTGAGTGCTCAGGAAAACACGAAATAGACTGTGGCAAGCGCTTTGAAATCGCTGGCTGTCTAGGAAAACTATAGAACTTCTCTTAATTTACAATATGTAATGTGTACGTTTTTTGTGGCTGAGGTTTCCTAGCCCTGTTACACCCTGATTTCCATTAGAAATTAAAAATGAAAGTTAAGTCATTATACCCTAGTGGATAAGGTGATATGTTTTCATAATAAGCCATTGCTTGCGTTTCGTTGTTCAACAAAAGCATGTGATTAAAACTCTCTGTTTTATTTCCGGAAACAATAAGATTACGTACAGCAAGGGACAAGACTTCGTGATTTTTTTCCTGTATCTGACATTACAGTCTTCCATTGTTCAGGAGAAAGGTGTTTCTCAAGAATACAACTATGCCACGTCTTTGTAATCTCTTTCAGTAATGTTTAGTGCTAACAGAGATCTGGTATGGAAGTGAGAGTAAATTTTCATTGATTAATTTGTTATTTATTAATTAAGGCACCATCAGATATTCTTAATAATACCAGAAAAGGAAATATTCCTCGTTTCAGCTCAATCTTTATTGTACTGTGGCAACGCTGAGTTTTTCTGGACATCCCGTGGCAGTGTGTTACTGGTAGACGAAAGCGATAACACTAGACGCTCGGAACTCGGTGGGATGGGGCGAGGTTATTAAGGTTTATCCCGCACTTTATAAAGAGAGAAATATCTATGTAAAACAGATTGTATAGCCTTAAAAGAAAGGGTCACTACTGAATGTGTAATTTAGCATCATTAAATTAAAATTGTATAGAATATAATGGTTTAAAGTATAAAGTATATATAATAAGAAAGAGAAGAAAAATGGAACTATATAATAAAATATCTAACTTTTGAAGTATTAAATAAAACGTTCAAAAGCTATAGATGGAATTGAAAATCTGTGTGAGTCTTTGAGAATTGGAATGAACATTTGGATTTCAAAAGAAGGGTATCAAGGTTTTCTTAATTAAATTTAATCAAAGCCTCCCGAGCAGAAAACTAATGACCAATGAAGACAACGATGTTATATTTATTACTAATGAAAAGGTCGCAAGATTCAAAAATAACTTTTTTTCATCCACCTGTTGAGTATGACGGTTGTCTTCTTCCATGCAAATAGTAGTTCTAGCTGTTTTCTGTTGTCTATTTACAGTCGAGTACATTATAGTCAAGTCATCCTTCGAAATACATTTTTTAAATATTTTTTTAAAAAATATATTTCACAGCATGTACTCAAGTAACACCATGATACTTCTCTCGTCAGAGGCCCCAAATTTATGTTTGTAAACATGTAGATTTGCAAATGCATATACTCACACTTACGATGCAAATCATCATTAAAATCTCTGTTACCTTCATTTATCTATGTTCCGCGTCATTGCATCTCGGCAGTTGCGACTTGATAGTCGCCAAAAACAAAACAAAAAAATAGGAAAATGGATGCAATATTTCATGTATAAACGGCTTTCGCATTTAGAGCCTCGGTCAACTGGAGCCCCTCATCCTCAGTCATTTCGTTAGCAACTATGGCTGACATCTTCGTTGGCGCGGTTGATGTTTTCGAAGTACGCTTTTGGTTGTCTCGGCAGCAATGGCCACAGCTCAGCAGCCGGAAGTCTTAGGCTATATACGTGATACAGTGTGAAGGCCTAAGGCTTACAAATCATATTTTAGTTTACCTACGTGGCTACTGCAGAAAGCGTACAAGGCATATGTAATATCTTCAAATATCGGACAAAGGTCACAGGAACCTCAGTTTTGGAACACTTTGTGTGGTGAGCACCTCAAAACTACATAATGACTGCTATTTTTGCATGGTAAATTCTTAATTAAGTTTTAACTATTTGTAAGGTTGAGCCACTTAAAAATCTTCTTTTCAATTTTTGCAGCACTAAGTGAGAAACAAGAGGGTTAATAATATTACAACCACTTTTTTTTTCATTAATGTAATAAACCACTGAAAATTGGCAAAAAGAGTATAAGCAACCTTTTTGGGGGGGGGGGGAATTTATGACATAAATTTAAATTTGAAATAAAATTTCAGCTTCATATCTAGACCAGGATTATGAACGGCAAATTGATGGCTTGTATACTTCTGTAGAAATAAATCGTTATATGGAGTGTAAAATTAATAAAATTTTCAAATAAAATCTCGTGTATTGCTTAATTTACTCTTTGTTTTACCTACGTGATTCTGAATTACAATTTTTGATACTAAGTAATTATATATTTTGTTTTTAATCGATAACGCATATTTGTATACTGTGTTATACATAAGGATTGGAAAAAAAATGTAAAATGTATTAATAACATCATTCATATGTTTGAAAAGGTTGCAAATTTTTGCAGTACATATCTAGTATAACCTAAAACGTTAAGTAAACGTAAGTTCAGATATGTGCCAGTCTTCATGCCAATATAGCAGGTGGTCAGATATAAGCCCTTCCACGATCGTACCATGGGGGCGTGGTAGAACTGTATGCTAAAACTTCAGCAGCGTGTTTTGAATTATGACTTTTTTCTTCTTCTTTTATTTAATGCTACATGATGGGTCTACACGAAACCCTTAAAAATATCTGTATAAATATATCCCGCGTTGCCATAGATGTCTTGATGTACGGGTGACCATGAGGAAGAGAGATACATATAAGTTGTCTATTTGTCCCACATTAAAAGGCGTGTCGTATTTCACAATTACATGCTCATTAATATGATTAATTGCTTCGTAGTAAATAGTATAAATAAAATCCTAGCTGAAAATATAATGGTTAAAGTTCAGGTATGTTCTCATACTTATACAGTAAGGTTATTTGATTTAGGGGCTCAATCGCTACTGGTTCGATATTCTAATATAAATTGAGAAAAACAAACCAAAAATTTTACAGTGTCTCTATTTTTCTTTGTATTCTGTGATTTGGAATCATTAATGATAAGATCAATTTGCACATTTGACGCATCACCAAAACGCTTTGAAGAATCCTCCATTTTGTATTATAATTGTCAAGTTTCCACACTTTTGTTATTATAGCCTGTAGCAAAAGTGATCGGTGATGCATGCTCAGGAATTATATAGCAAGGAATAGAGTTGGTTACACTGACCACAAGGCAAATGCATGTCGCGTAATAAAACGGATTTGATAATTTCACTCCATAATCCGGCTGTGATTGGTCAGAGTCCAAAATTTTGTTTCGTTTCATTGGTCGATTTTAAGATGACATTACATGAAGTAGTCATACAGAAACTTTTTCTTAGTATTACTGTGTTATTCATTAAAATTAGTATACGAAATATTAGCTATTAACTAAGCAATATAATTTATCATAAAATATTTATAATAATTATTATATTAAATGTTACCACGGAGGTATGCAATAAATATTTCTTGAATAGAAAAAAATTCATGTGTAGCGGCAGGTGTGAATGTCCCAAAAACTCTAAAACTTCTTCGGGCAATTAAAACATTGAATTGGAAAATATGAACGATAAATTCCCCAAGAAACTATCGATGCTCTGGGATGCGACCTATCAATCTACAATTCGAACCAAGATCTAGACAATAATGTAATAAAACATAACTCAACAAATGGAAGTATAACAGATATTTGGAAAATTCAATGAGGAGGTAGGTCAAACTCAGGTTACATAATATTGCATCGAAACCAATGCTACTCTATAATAGGGAAACCTGGGTAAAAGGGGAAAAAAATAAAATTAAAAACTCAGAAATGAGATTTATGAAAAGATTATTGGGAATATCTCTAAGATAAACTTAAGACTGGAACTTAATGTAAGAAATAGCACGAGATGTATGTACTAGAATTAATTCACCACGAAGTGAACTAGCAAACCGGATGTCCCCTTACAGACTACCACCACAGCAAGCTTTTCTTTATAAACCAAATGGAAGACGGGATACAGGACGACTGAGAACTAGGTGCAAAGATCAATTGTAACTGCCTATAGCTACCACCCCAACTTTATATATATATATCATGCATAATATTTGTTTGTCGCATATTTTTATTAGAGATGAAAAATAACATTTTATTAATATAATTAGTGATACGAATACCTCAAATTAGTAATATCAATATCTGTGACTGTGTAATCAAACGTCATCAATATAATTATAGTGTAATTATTCCCTCGATATATTTACTATGTAATAAAGGCCCAGAAATGGTAGCTGGAAAGTCATATGATGTACCGTCCTCAGGCAGCCGCTCGGAAACGCAGTCATAAAAGTCATAACAATAGAAAAAAGGATCGCCGTCCAAAGCTACGGACAAAAGACTTCTTAAAAGGGTAGAACCTTCCCTTGCCGCGTGAACAAAACCTTAGCGACTTTCTACCACTATCCCGCTGAGGACATCGACCTGTCCTTTAAACCTTAGAGGGCCAGTCAATGGCCCGACTCGTAATTTCAATAAATGCTTCTAGTGATAAAGATGTTAGAAAGATTTTTGAAAGGCATCCAATAGCTAACAGTTTTGTGCCCAAAATTGGCATGGGCAGTGTCATCTTAGCTAGACAGGTATTGCCTATATAAACAAGCGTTCGCCCCGTTTTGGCACGATATTCGTCTTATTATTCAGTTTCTAAGTTCGCAGTTCGACTCAGATCGCATAGAAGTTTCAGCCAAGTTGCGGCAAAAGCCCCAAATATCAATTTCGGTACTTGCTTATCAAAGCATTATGTTGCTCGCGACCGTTGTATTCGCATCGGCAGCCTAAGTGGCGAGGTTCACCATCGACCATTAAATGGTTCAATTATTAATAAACAGCAATTTCATCATATACCGTGTGGAGTGTTCCATTTCATCTTCCCATCTTATCCCCGTTGAGCCCCTTGAACTAACATCAGAGAAGTGTTGGCGGTCGACGTGAAGTTCCTAGTCATCAACTCACATCACACCTCTATCAATCACCCACAACCTCACAATTTAAAGAATAAAATACCTTAAACCCGGAACGGGACAAACTCAATCCTTGTAAATGTAGAATAAGAACTATCAATGCCGATATAAAAACCGTTTCCAAACTTTCTGGTCTCCAGCATTGCCGCAACCGACTGTACAAGAGAAGCCGTCCGGAAACAAAGGGGGGGGGGGGAGGACTGAGTCGTGTATAAAAATCCTTTTATATGCGGTCGAATTTTTAGCGTTTCTAATACAGTAAAACAGCGCTTCATCTTCTCACCAAAGTCGTAAAACAAAGAGAAACTCTTTCCCCATTCCGAGCATACGACATTTTGTGGGTTTTTAACAGCTAACTCTGTTTTTACTAGGCTCGGATGTGATGATGGCCAGTGTATTGTCGGAGGGATACTAACCGAATCCATAACAAATAAGTAAAGAGATTTGACGGCGTCCGGTATGGGGATTACTTTCCAGCCTGTTCTGAGAACCTGGCACCGACTGCAAAAGCATTCGCAACAAAAGGGTCGTATTCCCATCACAGAGGATTGAAAACTTGCACATAATTCCTGCGGATGGCCTTACTTTCGTGGGCAGGTGACAAAGCAAGTGCGACGAATTGATTATATTAGTGAAAAACATTTAAACACCTGCCCCGTGAGACATAAACATACCGAGAAAATGAAAGAATTAGACTTTGGCCTGAGAAATGAGAAACAAACACCATAGCTTACCTAGGATGCTTTAAAAGATCTCGGCCTAACCAAGAAAACACAAAATTTAACATTTTTGTTTTCGACACAGTCGCCATGTAAATCAATATATGAAGTGCAACACTTTCAAACGTGTTAATGCCCTCAGTAAAATCAGATGTAAAAAATAACCGTCTATTTAAACTTCAACCTCTTCATTTGGTGTGAATCTTCGTCCATCCAGTCATTGGGAACAGTCATTTTTTGGCTGGAGTCAAATTCAGTGAATATGGAAGCCTTGGAAGCGAAGGTCGTGCAGTTTTGCTGCAACAATCCCAGACGTGTGTGAAGGGACATTATCGCGATGAAAGAAAACTTTATTTTTCGCAAGGTGTAGACGTTTAGCCTGAATAGCATCCTTCAATTGGTCCAGTAGAGAAGCGCAATACTTCCCGCTGATAATTCTGCCTTTCTGGAGGTAGTCTGGGATCATAAGAATCCCAGAAAACCGTAGTCAGACCTTTCATGCAGATGTAACCATTTTTGCTTTCTTTGGTACACTTTCATCTGTTGCCACTCACTGTTTGAACCCCTCTTACGTCTCTGGGGTATAGAGATGAATCCATTATTCTTCTACTGTTATGAAACGTTGAAGAAACTCACTGGAATTGCGATTGAAAAGCCTAAACACTTGCGAAATGTTCATTCGAATGCGTTTTTGGTCTACAGTAAAAGTGATCGATTTGGAAATTAGTTAGTTGATTAAATTCTTTATCATTGAAGGGCAGAAGCCTAATGAAATTCAATGGAGAATCAATGCTGTATATTGTAATTCTGCACTTTCCAACTACCAAGTACCGCCACGGGTGGCCGCAGTCGCGGACTCGTCAGTGGAAGGTCTGGGGTTCGAATCCCGGCAGGACCGTTCTCCTTGATTAGGTTTTTTCCAGGTTTTCCTCAGTCAAATGGCAAATGCCGGGGAAGTACCCTAAAAACTTAGGCCTTAGCGTTTCCTTCCTTAAAAAAATCCTTTCCCAATATATAATTTCATTTCATGTATCATCTGTCTGCTTCATGTGTCCATCGTCTGTGGTGCCTCAATAGTAAAAACGGGCCTTAAACACCATTCAAAATAAAGCTACCAAGTAAAATTTAAGGTCAAGCATTTTAAAGAGGGTGGGATGTCCATTGAAGATGACCGAACACAAGGCATCCTGTGAAAGCATCTTCATAAGAGATGTACCAACAATGATCGTGCAAGATTGTCATGTCAAAGATAATGCAATAGTTCTTGAACTACCATTTCAACTGACATTATTTTACAATAATGCACATCCATGTGATGATATTAAAGGGTCTTCAAATGATCACGCCAGAAGAGAAAACACATCACCAGGAACTCAGGAGAATTTGGACTTCCTTCAAAAACATTCTGATCACTATAATTCAGAACCCAAACAGCAGTTTATACATGTAAGTATGCGGGCTCGCCACCCCCCTATGTACAGTAGTCACTCAGAAATATCATGACAATTTTTTGCTATACTGAGACCGTTTTGCTGTTGAAATTCATACCAAATAACCTTACACTTTTACAGTGGTGTAGTTATATGAGGTTATCAAGAAAAAACTGGATATGTTGCAGTTTCACGATCAAGCACCTTGCCATAAACTCTAAAGAGGAAGAGCTGTTATTGGGAATTGTAGGTATTTGGAGCTTAACCATCCACCTTACAGCTCAGGCCTTGTTACTAGTAATAAATTTTCCTTTTAAAACCCGAAGATATTCCTTCGTGGACGTATGCCATGAAGGAGAGGGTAATGGGCTAGTTTTTGGACCAATGTTATCCCTAAATTCCAAAGTGGACTAACTGTGTGGTAGTGAAGTGAGAATACGAGGTTAGTTTCACAGTCACATTTTATTTTCATACTCTAATCCTCTACCATGTTATCATCTTCATCCGTGTATCTGAAGAACGCTCATTACCAGTAGCAGTACTCTCAGAGAGCAACGTTACTCCCTGAATGGAAACACATCCGCTGAGTAATTTCTTTGGGGAAGAGGTCAAAGTATAGCAGCGGCATGACAATGGGTACTGTCCTACAAGACAACGGAGGCACAGGTTTGAAAATATCGTCGTTTTCTCCGCAAAATAAGGCGGTAATGATATTCCAGGTACCTACGAGGCGTTAACAATTTACCCCTGAGCAACTGCGTGATTGAGCATCATATCTTTACGTCATATGCCGCTATCAGACCATTTTCACATTCCGAATTCTTATAAATCATGGAAATAATTGATGTCACTAGTTGCTCGACCACATTTCGTATGATCGCGCCCAAGTTTTATTCATTGTGATGATTCTGAAATGTAAGCTATCAAATGGTTGTCTGCAGGGCCTAATAGTGCAATTTCTGAATATCCATATCCATTTGCTTTATTTACGGAACTCTTTAACATCTCAGTTCATCAGCGTCCCATTCAATTCAGGGCGTCAAACGGCCAATAAATTTTGCTCAGAGGCTTCTTCTTTCAGGTTTGAGGCTCTTTTACGTACCGTAAATCTACGACATGGGACCCACGGCTATACTTCTCTTCCGAAGGAAACCGCACTCATTATTTTTACTCCCAAAAGATCAAACAGAACCTGTCCGGGGATGAACAATAATACTAAAACAAGTTTTTCAACATATACAGTGAGGTTATTTGAGTTACTAGCCGGCAAAGATTGGTTGTGTACTGGGGGAAGCCAGGCAAGGCCGTATAATACATGTGCAAATATCAGCATGTAGTTAGCTTGATTGTTGTTGAATTGATTTATCTACGGACGCTCTTTCAACTTCTCAGCCTCCCATTCAATTCAGAGCATGAAACAGCAGACAAATTTTGCTCAGAGATCTCTTCTTTCAGACTTGAGGGCGTAAATGTACGACACGGGACCCACGGCTTTACTTCTCTTCCGAAAGAAGCCATACTTAGGATTTTTACGCCCGAAAAAATCCATCGACCCTGGTCGGGTTTGAATCCGCGATCTTGGATTTATAAGATAAGTATGGTTACCACTACACCACCAGGACCGGCGTAGTTAGCTTGATGGAGATTTTGTCAGCTAGCGGTTGTGTACCCTTGTATTACTTTCATTGTGTGTAAATTGACTGAGTGCTAATTGTTTTTCGTTACTACTGAAGAATCTTTTATTTCATTTATAAAACAAATGTGAAAACAGATTCTTGCAGAGAAGCGGTGATAAGATTCTCAAGAAAGCAGGCAGGGAAACTGTTCGCTGCCAGTGACAGAATATCCCAAACACAATCACGGTGTTTTTTTTTTCTACCTTTTTCTAACTTTTATAATACCTGAATATCAGGTATTAACTTATCACAAACAGAAATGACCAAAAATTAATAAATCAACATATCTATAGGTTTTTGTCAAGTTTACAAGTTCAATTTTGACAAAACTGCAATACAAAGTGTATTGTATCTAAAAGCGAAGTCATTATATAGAACTATAATTTAATTTTTTTAAAGTTACACCTAAAATTAGTCAAAAATCAGTTTATTTGTCAGGAAGAACTTTTTGGTTAGCGTAAAAACCACCAACTTAATGTTCTATGTTCAGCTTGCTATGAGAAATTATTCCGTTACATTTATTCCCGTAAGAGTCACACTAGGGAAGTTGAGAGTTTTCTGCAATAAGCAATTCAATCGCATTTGCGCACTTTAGCCCAGAAGGCCTATAAGTACCGTCATTACGTAATGTTTACCCTTCCATTATTGCTATTGACTCCTTATATCTACAATCCATTCCTTGCTCTCAGCTGATCTAAACTTAAATTAATGACTAAGCATTTGATTAAAGGATCGATCATTGGGGCTAGCAAGAAGCATTGCAACTGCTACCACTTCAGAGTCCATCCCCTCTCCTATAAATCAGCAGCAGCACCGTTTATACCTCTCGTCAATCATTTACTCAATCGAACTGTCTGGAAGCTTTGAAACCGTTCTCCAACAAAAGGAGATATATCGCACTGGGGGAAATGACAAATACAATGCAGGTCTGAAGAAGAACGAGAGAAATAAAACTTATTTAATTGAACTCTGCCCATTTAAATATTTAAATGGAAAACGGCCAGCAGAAAGATCTTTTCTGAATTGCTTGAGTAAGCATACACTTTGAATTTGACGTGCAGCAGTGCTGTCGCTATTTCATTGCACAAGTTTCCAAACGTAATAATGACATTGAAAGGATACTAGAAATAAAATATTTATATCCGAAATAAACCTCTCTTGAACGAGTACTACAAGACATATAAACAAGCTCCTTCAACCGCCGTATTGCGACCCCTAGTAGCCACCGTAGGGTTTTAAAAGTTGCATTATTATTTGCAGTGAACATTTAAAGGTTTCTCATGTACCAAGCACTCAGTGATGCTTTCGTTATGAGCGAGTTCTTTATCATTTGCTGCGCTATTGAGGGGGTAGCTTGTTTACTTGTTGGCCTTGCTGTCTGTCGCAATCGTAGCGCAGCTGTTCCCGGGTGAGTGTTGTGTTGTTTCTTAATTTGACAGTATACATAAAGTATATTATGCCTTGTGTTTTTACAACGACACAACGTGTATTTATGTATGATTAATATGTGTTAACTCAGCGTGAAAGAATCATAGGAGCAATTTTTTTGGACATACAGTTTATTCTGTTACTTATGTAAATACCATGCTGACCTTTTTTCAGAGAATTAACCGACAGGGAGCTGATCGTGCTTTTTACCAACAGGACTGTGCCACTGCTCACACTTCGAATAATACCATGAGAGCAAATCACAATGTATTTCGACAAGACAGAGTTACTAGTAGGGATTTGTGCCCCCCCCCCGGTGCCCTGATTTAACAGCCTGAGTTTATTATCCCTGGGGTAAATTATAAATGTCGTATACAAGACGAACCCGGACAGCACAAAATAATTCAAAGATAATTCGCCAGGAATTATTCACCGGACTTTTCAAATTGTACTACAGCGAGTGGTGAATAATTTCCTGTACAGATGCCAAAAATGTATGGAGAATGAAGACGGGTGGTTTCAACACCTCATTTGATAATTTGGTAAATAATGCGTCTCTTGAATTAGTTTGTGTATTGTTGTATGATTTGTTTGTTTTATTGTTTTACCCTCCCGGGGTAAAACAATACCCACCGAGACCCGGCTAACTGGCTGGTTGGCTGGCTCGCTAACTCCATAGGCGAAACACTTGCGAGGGAACAAAACTGATCGCACTGTATAATTTGAACTCTGCCCTAAAATAGTAGTCCTATTTCCTCAACGAACCTGTCTCATTAAGAAAGCAAATGTAATCGCCAGGGTATCTAACGCCCTTGTTCTTGGCTTGTGCAATTTATAAATGTAATCACTACAGAGCGATCCATGATCAATAAACGAACTTGTGGTGCACTGCCTAAAGTTGAGAGCAGCACCCATTGTGTCTGCGAGTATCATAGAGTGGCGCGTCCGCAGTTGAATTCAGCGAGACCTGAGCCAAGATCAGGCCAATCGCCTGTCATCACAACAAACAGTTTCCGCTCTGATGGCTGATATTGCTAAAAACAAATGTTGAACTAATAGGTGAGTGCAGAACATAAAATGTATAACATACAAAACAAAATATAGGAGAAAATACACCGAAGACAAGTGCTATTAAGACTATGGTATGTTTATTATAAAGTTTAATATACATTTGTAAATGAAATAATGTATAAAAACAGGCACTACTCAACTTATAAGAGAAATTGAGCAAACGTTTTTCTGTTATACAGTGAGGTTATTTGAGTAATGCGCCGCCTGAGCGCGCCTATTCACTGCTTACTGCAGCCGCCGTAACCGGAAAATGGGAGACAGAATCCCCATGAGTACATTTTAGTATTTAAATATATTTTTGAAATCATTAAATGATACTGTATTTAAAACTGGTGATCATTTGCTTAATACCTTTTAAGAGACATTGAAAATGAATCCCTTTAGCGATAATACCTTACCGACACTTCCGTAACAAAATTCCTATATTTTATCTAACTTTTCTTCCGTTGTCATTGAGATATCCTGTCGCTCGTAACTTTTTAACAAGTTAGCAAACATTTTCTATTCTTTGAACACGGTTGCCAGAACACGTTCTTGCGAATCGCCTCACCACGTTACTGCCAGAATCCGTTTTAACAAGTATCGTACATAAAATCCATTTCTTATAGGTGATGGCATAAATAACGAAAAACATTTAGCACACATTTACACACAAGAACGCGCCATCACTAGTAAATGCAAGCTTCTACCTGCACACACATTATATGGCCTTGATAACCGCTTTCTCACAGTACATATTCGCCCTGTGCTGGCCCATAACTCAAATAACCTCACTGAAGTTCTAATGGAAAGCAATATATGATATTAAAACACGATTTATTTTTAAGATGCATTTAATAGATTCAGAGAATATATTAAATTTTCACGCTAAAATTGAAGGTTAAAAACACGCAACATTTTAGTTTTATAAAATATTCTTTGTGATTAATTAACCAACATATAAAGCTGAGATGCAATAGAATTTTGTTTATAGGACGCACAGTTAATAAGTAATTAACACGTGAAAAGTTTTAAATGCAAGAAAATCAATTATACAATTAATGTGGTTTTTTGTTTATTTTTTTAATTTATATATTTGTCTTATTGATATTTTCTTCTTGAAATGTCAGTCCTGGTGGTGTAGGTAGCCATACTTGCCTTCTTAATCCAAGATCGCGGATCCAAACCCGGGCAGGATTGATGGATTTTTTCGGCCGTAAAAATCCTAAGTATGGCATCCTTCGGAAGAGAAGTAAAGTCTTGGATCCCGTGTCCTACATTTACGGCACGAAAAAGAAACTCAAGGCTGAATGAAGAGACCTCTGAGCAAAATTTGTCGGCCGTTTCACGCCCTGAATTAAATAGGGACGCTGATGTCCTAAGATATTAAAGAGCGTCCATAAATAAACCAAATTAACATTTCTTCTTGAAAAAGGCCAGTAAAGTTTTCCCTCAAGATGCTGGTTTACACTCTATATGGACTTTCACTACTGTTAAAATTATTTACATATCAATATTTTTCTTTTTACAAAATAAGCTTTCATTAGCTTTAATTCTCTCTCTCTCTCTCTCTCTCTCTCTCTCTCTCTCTCTCTCGGCATATGTCTCAAGTATCGAAACAAAGTAAATGACGAAAACATATACCAATATTGAAAACGTTACAAATATATAATTATTTTTAGGTGTAAAAGCGGTTATATCCACTTACACACCTAATAAGAAACGCGGGGAAAAAAAAACAGACATTTTAAAATGTTCAACTATGCTAATACTGTGAAAAAAAGCATGAGAGGTGCAACAAACCCCAGTTAGTAAAAAAAAATATATCATTTTATACAAATGAAAGTAAGCCGGTAATCAGTGGCTGTCAATACTGATATACAGAAATAGTCAACTCAAGTCCTCTAGTTGTGCAGACGGGAGACCATGGTTTAGCTACAAAATGACATCAGCGCTTTTATCAGATTTACACCTGTCGGGAAAAAAGAACGGGCACATAGAAGAAGCTTTTTAACTCCTTTTTGTGTTGAAGCATCAAAATCCTTGCTGTGTATTGCCCAAAGAAAGCATTAGCTAAATTGTGCATAAAAGTAGCCCACAAATTCGTTCATCTTTCTGTACAGATAAGAGGAGGAATCCTTCAGTCTGTTCTTGCATTATCTGCCGCAAACCCGCACCCCCCACTTCTTCCTTCTTTGACGTGATCCGCGAGTGGAGAATCATCTTTTCAAATTCAAAGCGATGTACTAAAAACCTACCTTGCAACTCGGGGGTCTGGTCAAAGGGAACAAGCAGAGAAAGAAAGCAAGGGAAGGATATAAAATTCACCTGACTTTGAAGTCAAGGTAATTGGCCTTCCTGAAAAAGCGCGCGCAACGCATGATCCCTGCGAGGTTGGCTCTGCTGTTTCCCTAAGCTTATTCAACCTCTATCCCAAGGGATGATACATCCCTTTGTATTACAGTACCATGATGCAACCATCTCCGTTGCTTTCAGTGGTAATATACATTACCAATATCAATTACCAGGAAGGCGTCACGTGTTCCCTTTACATTTATGGTAGTCTGCAATACACAATACAGACAAAGGCGATTATGCCTTGAAGCATTCACATGTATACAGGTACTAGAGGAACGTAGATAAGGGAGGCAGAATTAGCCTAATGAAAATAAAATTCAAAGAAAAGAATGAGAAATATAACAGTGATCACTAAAAAAGGTAGCAATACAAATGAATATCGATCAATGAAAATGAATGAGTCAAAACACTATGACAGAGCAAATGCCCCATTGCTACATACTCGTAGCCCAGTTTTTTCCTAGCAGCCACAAACTCCAAAAGATGTTAAACGTATCCAAGATTTGATAGCAGACTTAGAAATACTTCCTTGAACTACGAAGGCTGCTCAATAAATAATTACTAACTGCCATAATTTCTAGTTTTATTTACTAGTTTCAAATGTTCACTTCCTCCTACAGGACGTGACAAGCAACAACAAATACTACTCTGAAATTCTGTTTTCGTCTCAACAAATCTTCAGTACAATGTTACAGGAGGCGTATGAAGAATTTGTTCTTCCCTATAGCACAGCTCAAAGATGGTTTTAAATGTTTAAACAGAGGGGACAATCAATTTCAAAGGAAGGTGAACCCGATACTCCAGTTTGTGCTCAACACCACATCTGTCATTATGAGAGGATATTAAAACAATTACAGAAACTCTGAAAACTTCACTGGGGGTCAACCACACGTTGAAAAGTAGCACCCGAGATGTGTTTGTGCTAGCTGCTAATTTTCGAATAAAAAGACGTTCGTATGCAGATTTGCATGCAATGTTGCAGAAATATGCGAAGTATCTTTGAAAGGTAGTCACTGCTAATGAAACTTGGTTACATCATTTGGATTCTGAGAGCAAACAGCAAAGCTGTGTGGAAATCACCATCATCACCAACACTAAAAATATCAAAAAGTGCTTTTGCTGCGAAAGTTCAAGTCATCTCATTTTTCGATATTTAAGGAATGGCTACCAGCATTCGTAACTGCTCACACAACTGTAGATGGACAATACTCGGAGATATCCTGAAAACTCTGCAACAAGCTGAATGCTCCACAACGATGATGTATAACCACACATTGCTGCTGAATATGTCATAAAAACCAATGTTAGTGTGTCCCTCACTCTCCTTTTAGTCCAAATTCAGTCCCATAAGACATTTTACTTCTCCCCAAATTCGATAAAATCTTCGTGAAGGGGCGGGCATTTTTTATCATCAGAAGCAGTGGTGAAGGTTGCGGAGGCGATTCTAAAGAGGCTATCAAAAATGGTTTCCAGCATGTCTTTGAAGAATGGCAAAAAACGCTGGAACAGGGGATTGTCTTGAGAAGTAGGGTATGTCCATCAGTTTTCGGCCTAAACATTTTATAGGTATGATAAAGACAAAATCTATACTTCGCTTTTCAATAAAGTTACACTTTATTGCAATACACTTCTAACATCTTTGAATTAAATTTCAACCCCCCCCCCCAAATAGTCAGAAGTCTTGTCTCCAAAAAGGACATAAACAGCATCCATCACTTCTTCGTCACACTTAAATTTTCTTCCGCGAAGCTCCTTCTTGAGTTTTGAGAAGAGGAAACAATTACTGGGAGCTAGATCTGGGCTGTAGAGTGGATGGACGATCTCCTTGAAGGCACGTTCCTTCACAGCTTCCTTTGCAATAAAAGTTGTGTCTACAGGCGAGTTGGAATGAAGAAGGTGCACACCACCACTGAGCTTTCCTCGCTTTTTCTCTTTGATGGAGCCATGTGGGCTGTGCAGTAGTCCAGCATAGTACTCCCCATTTACTCTGCTGTTCCTCTCCTTGAAGTCAATGAAGAGTATTCCTTTACAGTCCCAAAAAATTGTGCCCATGATCTTCTTGGTTGACTTAGTGACCTTGGCCTTTAGAGGCGGTGCCTTGCCATGTTTACGCCATTCTATCGATTCTCTTTTGGACAAAGGATCATAGCAGAGGACCGTAGTTTCATCTCCTGTAACAATAGTTTGCAGGACTTCTCTCTCGTTGTCACGTCAGAGCTCCAAAAATGCCTGTGAAAACAGATGACTCGTTGCTGCTTTGGGACTGAGGAAAGAAGTCTAGGTACCCATCTTGCACTAACCTTATTCATGTTTAAATGTGCATTAATAATTCGAAGGACTGTTGTTTTAGAAAGGCGCCAACTTGCTGCTATTGCTTTAACTTTGAGGCGCCAATCTTCCATAATTTCTCCTTCCACAAGAGCTGTGTTTTCAGGAGTGAGCACCTCCAAGGGCTGACCTGCACGCTCTTCGTCTCCAATGCTTTCTGCACCCATTCGAAAAAGTTTTTGGTCCATTCTTTTACGGTAGAATATGAGAGAGTTGCTTCCCCATATACACCGTACAATCGCTGTTTAATTTCATTTGGAGTAAGTCCTTCTTTTGTGAAGAACTTAATAACAGCTCGGAACTTCATTTTCAACATATCACAATCTTCTATGCATAGCCTTCTTTATGCAACTACATCTGAAGAACTTAACACAGCGGAGCGGAAGTTACAGCTGTAATATTTACTTAACAGATAAGGTATGACACCAGATAAGATTTTGTGAAGGCGATAATCCTTATCGACGAGGTTGGAAACTTATGGACCTACCCTCGTATCATCAAAGTTATGAGTAAGAGTAAAGGAATGCTGTAAAAAGGATTAATAAGATGGAAAAGGAAAAAAGAACTTGTATAAAGAAAGGGAATAGTGTAAAATAAATTTGAAACGATAAGTGAAAATATAAACATTCCGATAGTAATATTTCCTACATTTCATATTTATTTATGCAAAAAGGTATAAATGTATACATTTTACTAATATCCCTATTGATTTTCGTTGAGTTTCTGCCCTAACAAATCTCTGTATCCCCTATTGGATAAACACTGCCTTCAGTTTGACAGCAATAATTATAGCATTGTCTTCGTGAGAGAAGAGAGCCTCTCCCTTGAAAAGGAGTCGAATCAGGAATTTACGAGGATGGTATAAGAGAGTCCTGCAAAAATGTGTCATGCACATATTTGTCAAATTGGCTGCATGGTCTTCCTTTGCCGAGCAGAGAGCATGCAGCCCAGCGTCGTAATGCATCGGTCTTCTGGATTAGAGCATCTGCTCCCTCATGGTTCGTTGATCATCATCAACTACATGCTTTACTTATAGCCATACGACTTCGTAGGCATTCTGAGAGTTGGGCAAATTATCAGCTTTCAAAAACAACGCGACAAGGAAACATCACAATCATAGTGCTATTTTATACCTGCCAACTAATATGGGAATATTCCTTTGCCTCGGTTTCTTTAATCACATTGAAAACTATAAGTGTTAAGAGAAATGCAGTAAGATTTTAGTAGAAGTATTCCGTACATATTCTCCTATCTAATTACTAAATAACGAATTTATCTTAGTCGTCAATAAAATGAGCTCTCTAACTTTAAATTGATTAAATATGCACACGAATATAATGCATACTCAAAGTTTGGCGGAATTAGGGTTCGTTATAATCAAGTGGAAAGGTTGAAAAATAGAAACAGAGAAGACATTGAATAGGCCTCAAATCTTTCCTTATAAGTGCCAAAGCTTTAAGGGATTTTGGAATGCCTAAACTCTCCAATATTAAAATAAGTCTTATAAATTGCAAGTTTCCTTGGAAACTTCGTAGAGTTGGTGATATTTACGGGCTATTTACTAAAGTTTTGGAAGTATTTTAACATAGGATATTTTCTGCCTGTACTTTCATTAGATAAAAATGATTCTTTTTATATATATATAATGAATGTATGGTGTCTTTTTGCATTTCTTTCTACATATTGCAGCATTGATCATGGGTGGCTCCTCTAGGCTTCTCGATTATTATTATTATTATTATTATTATTATTATTATTATTATTATTATTATTATTATTATTATTATTTATATTATTATATTTATTATTATTTATATTATTATATTTATTATTATTTATATTATTATATCTATTATTATTATTATTATTATTATTATTATTATTATTATTTATATTATTATATTTATTATTATTTATATTATTATATTTATTATTATTTATATTATTATATCTATTATTATTATTATTATTATTATTATTATTATTATTATTTACGGACGCTCTTCAACATCTCAGTTCATCAGGGTCCTATTCAGTTCAAGGCGTAAACTGACTGATAAATTTTGCTCAGAGGCCTCTTCTTTCAGGTTTGAAGTTTTTTTACATGCCGTAAATCAACAACACGGGTCTAAAGGCTTTATTTCCCTTCCCTTCCGAAGGAAGCCATACTTAGGATTTTTACGCCCTAAAATATTCATCCACATTGGACCGCAACCACCAGAATCTAGTTGCAAAAATTACTTTTGCTGATGACAAAATCCAAGATCAAGCATTGTCAATGTCCAGTGATCCGAGGATTAGAATTGTGCACTCAAATTATTGGTGGACATTTACAACACTTCTCATGATATTCTGTAAACTGTAAATTATATTAAAAGCTAATTCTGCACACCCTACTGTATGTTTTTCGTCGCTGTTTAAAGCTAAACTTCAACAATTCGTGCTTAATAGATATTGATACATTTAAATTTTGAAAACATTTAATGAAACGATTACCTGACATTTTACCATAATAATTGTTCTCGAATCTCTTCTTCATTCCGATTATGTAAACTTATTATTTATTTTATCTCCGCGTTTATTACATTAATTTACTCTAAATTAAAAACTTACAATGTTTACTTTAAGTAGGCATAAATGAATTTTTATGTACACTTAAATTATAGAATCTTGGTTTGAGCAATAAATATAATCACTAATTCTAGCTGGTACCTGAATATTGATTTTCAATTGTTTTCTTCACGAGTGATAGTAGTAGTAGTAGTAGTAGTAGTAGTAGTAATAGTAGTAGTAGTAATAGTAGTAGTAGTAATAGTAGTAGTAGTAATAATAGTAATAGTAGTAGTAGTAGTAATAGTAATAGTAGTAGTAATAGTAGTAATAGTAGTAGTAGTAGTAGTAGTAGTAATAGTAGTAGTAGTAATAGTAATAGTAGTAGTAGTAGTAGTAGTAGTAATAGTAGTAGTAGTAGTAGTAATAGTAGTAGTAGTAGTAGTAATAGTAATAGTAGTAGTAGTAGTAGTAGTAGTAGTAGTAGTAGTAATAGTAGTAGTAGTAATAGTAGTAGTAGTAATAGTAGTAGTAGTAATAGTAATAGTAGTAGTAGTAGTAGTAATAGTAGTAGTAGTAATAGTAATAGTAGTAGTAATAGTAGTAGTAGTAGTAGTAGTAGTAGTAATAGTAGTAGTAGTAGTAGTAGTAGTAGTAGTAGTAGTAGTAGTAGTAATAGTAGTAGTAGTAGTAGTAATAGTAGTAGTAACAGTAGTAGTAATAGTAGTAGTAGTAGTAGTAGTAGTAACAGTAGTAGTAGTAGTAGTAGTAGTAGTAGTAATAGTAGTAGTAGTAGTAGTAATAGTAGTAGTAGTAGTAGTAGTAGTAATAGTAGTAGTAGTAATAGTAATAGTAGTAGTAGTAATAGTAGTAGTAGTAGTAGTAATAGTAGTAGTAGTAGTAGTAGTAGTAATAGTAGTAGTAGTAGTAGTAGTGGTAATAGTAGTAATAGTAGTAGTAGTAGTAGTAGTAGTAGTAGTAGTAGTAATAGTAGTAGTAGTAATAGTAGTAGTAGTAGTAATAGTAATAGTAGTAGTAGTAGTAGTAGTAGTAGTAATAGTAGTAGTAGTAAGTAGTAATAGTAGTTAATAGTAGTAGTAGTAATAGTAGTAGTAGTAGTAGTAGTAGTAGTAGTAATAGTAGTAGTAGTAATAGTAGTAGAAGTAGTAGTAGTAGTAGTAGTAGTAGTAGTAGTAGTAGTAGTAGCAGTATTAGTAGAGTAGTAGTAGTAGTAGTAGAAATAGTAATACCAGTAGTAGTAGTAGTAGTAGTAGTAGTATTTATTATTCCAATTAAACTAGGGGTACATATATTACACATTACAATAGCAAGGGTCGCAAGATGCTCTTGTAAAATACTTCATTTATGAAATAATATCAACAACAAAAAACATTAACAAGAACGCACTCACACACACACACACACACACACAACAGACATACAAACAATAATTCTGATATTCCTATAAAATTTTCGTATTATTTATGTAAAATGATTATAGAAATTTCTTGTCCCTAAAACTACGAATTTTATTTAAAGAAATGCCCAGGTTTAGCCAATTTTGTCTATTTACAATTAAGTCCCAAGATGCCAGTCTCCACCTACTGGAAGTAAAAAAAGAACTCCTGGTGAAATGTTATTCTAGCATCTTATCTATGTGTACACTTAGCCAAAATATGCACTCAGTCTTCCGGTTCTGAGCATAATGGGCAAATCCTCCTGCCTTCCTCGTTAACATCTTTACTTGCCTTCCAGCCTCCCAGTCTAAGCCATGCCTAGCTCCATTATATAGTCTCTTTACCTCATATAGTTTTAATTTCGCTCTGCAGGTGCAGAGATGACATCTGCATACATCGTGCCTCTATTTCCTGCCGGTTTACGTCAGACAGGCGTCTTTTGACTTTTGTCACCACGGTATATGTTATCATTACCTTTCTGCCAAATATTGTTTAAACCGATTTTTGATACTTCTCACTATACAACCGCGGCCCACCATATTTGGTGGCATACTGACCTCAACATTCACGAGTGGGTTTAATACGTAACGTCATATTATGCATATTAGTAGTCAATTTCACATTTGCGATATAAATTCTTTAGTTAGATACCATAGTTTAATTATCTGTATATGTGCCTTCTGTGGTTTATTGTATGAATTAGGACTGGTTGAGTGGAAGAGAAAGCTTTATAGCCTTAACTCTGCCAGCTGATATTAAATTGTTTAACTAACTGCAGCAAGATTAACTACATGGTTATTATCACCTCATTTTGGTTGAAAGATGAGAGGAGATTTGTTAAATTGGATACCTGCAATTCATTAAACCACAATGTAAATTCATTACATTAGATTACTTTCACTTGTTCTTGAGTCTGTCTGGAAATGTCCAGTTCTTATGCGTTACCCACCCTCATTTTAATTGCTACATCTCGTAGGTGGGGGGAATTCCAAATAACAAATCAATTTAAAGTGCAAGACCGTTTGATTCTAGAAATTTCCACGCCAGGCTAACAACGAACGTTTTCACTTAACGGATGATTTTCCCCAATAATGCAAAGACGACCGACGCACACTACAGTATATATGCCATAATATTTATTTATATTATATATTAATCGTCGGTGATAGGATGTTGTTGTTGGCCTCACGTTGAACGCCAAATTTTGAAGCGGTCTAGTATAGATGTTGCTGTCATCGTTGATGTTGTTGTCCACGCTTCAATAATAACAATTTTTCAGGGTGAATTCGGCTATTTTGTTGACTCGTACTCAACCGGACTGCGAAAGGAATTCAATGAGCACGAGATGAGACATAATATGTTTATTGGTGTTTTATTATGTCTAAAATCCTTCGCGTCCTCTGGCATTTTGCTTACGATAGACTTAGCTATGCCGATACAAACTTATTTGCCGCGTGTGAAACTTATAGATGAGTGCCGCGGCGCGTGAAACTGAAAGTCGAACTTGTAATGAGTACTGCGAATTGCATGTATCTTGCCGCGTGTAGATCTTATAACTCAGCAAAGTCGAACATACAACTGCCTTACTGAGTCGAACCGCGTCACGCGGCGTGTAGAACTTAGGCCTGCTTGTGCATGTGTCCCGCCGCGTGATGTTTCTAGACATAACAGTGAAATTACCAAAGCACAAGTAAGAACATTTTGATACCCTAAGTATTGTGGAAGTTTTTGACAAAAAAAAAAATTTCCAATTTTTTTTCAATGTACTATAAAAACTTCAAACTGAGCGTCCCTTATATATTAAATTTCAAGTCAAACATCGTTGGCTATGAGACACCAAAATGCACGCGCAAGTCTTGCTCCTTTCTCTAAAACTTTGAAACATATATCTATCATTGGCTTGTCAAAGTTACCTGCCATACGTACCATTTGTTGTTATTTCAAAGTTTAAAACTTTTTATCAGCATTGGCTGGTATTAACGGCTAACAATGACACAGCCGGTCAGGATCAAAGTCCCAAACGGTTTAAAAGTCCTTCAGTTTAATAACCCTGCAGTAACTGTTCTTTTAAGAAAAACAGCCTTCACACACGCGACCCTCTATTCAAAGTAATTACTCTGGATAAGGTTTTATGTTCCTTTTGTTAGCTTTCCAGGCTTCCGCAACAAAATACCAATTTACAGGTTACAGTTATACCGTATTATAAACTTATACACACAAGGTGCATCACTAACCACAATGCATGGAATATTATGATGAGGCTTACATAAATATACCTACATTATACATATATTTCAGTGGTGGTGGGAGAAATTGTTTTAATGTCTACACTGATAGCTTTAGGAGCTTTTTCCTACTCTGAATCAGATGACAACTACATTATAAGCAGACATAAAACGAATACAAATCGCCCATATTGACGCTGAACACTATTTAGCAAACAGCAAGTACTTCTGTCACCAGGGATAAGCAGCTTAGCGATTGTTTTAGCCGACCTCTCAGAACGTGCTAAGACGAAATGCATGTTTGTAAAGCAGAAGAGTTTGCTTGCACTCTGCGTGTGTTTTGAATGGTCTGGCTGGTCTCTTGTCGTATAATGTAGCCGCAGAAGCGAGTAGCGATTTTTCACTCGGGGCGAGCTTCTGTTCCATTCGTCCAGCGGAACGGCTGGTAGTTCTTTTTGTGATGGGTTTCAAGAGGCATTTAAAAAATGTACTCCCATTCTCTTCTACTCCCCCTCGACCCGTGGCAGGTACACAAAGCATCTGCTTATGACCCTGTTTAGATGAACGAGGGATGTGCCGATTGCTAGGGGTGACGGCAGGGGCAGGGGAGAGAACGTGCAGCTGAAATTTGCCCATTTGAATGATAAAGTTTCACGTAGGAGTGTAAATATTAAATGATTAATTTTTAAAAAAGACTTCGTTTCTCCATCCCCTTTACCAAAAAGTCATTCCTCATTCGCTTTGCCCCTCTCCATCGTTCCCGTTAAGAGTACAAAGACTGGGCCAATGCTGCTATCGCCCTGAAATATCTCTGCCTATAAAAGTCTTACCCAATTTAGTTCAAAGTCAAAGGCAAAGTGAAAAATTAATTTAACCTCCCTCTTCCCCCCTCCCTCTTCCCCCCTCCCTCTTCCCCCCTCTCTCTCGCCGCTACTCTTTTTTGCACACAGAACTTTTTCCAGACTTGAAAGTCAAAGAAGCACATATTTCGGTTGCATGTTTCAGTACGTAGTGACCGCATTGGTTGGTTACAACTCGGCAGCTGTTTCACAAGTTTTCAACTTTATTCGTATGTATGTCGACCACGACTCAGTTAATGAGATATAAATCCAAGACGATGTGTGTTTGTATATGCAAATAATTTTGGGCGAAAGCCCTTTGATGTGATGGCTGACTGACCACTCGTTCGACTTTCTCTGAATTCTCCCCGACAAGGAAAGGGTAGGGGGAAAAATCACCGGAATAAACAAACTTCAGTCTATAACAAACTTTCAGGCGCATCTACTTCAAACTTATATTAAGAAAATTTCGATTGACTACTTTTTAACTAAAGCACACTCAAAAATTAGTGAGGAAAATAAAATGAACACTTGATCACAGAAATGAGAGATGAATGTGATAAAAATGAAAATCAGCAATTCAGAACTGTTGCACGAGGGTTGCCTTTTTAAGTTGTTACAAATGACCACACTAGATGGCGCTATTGAGATGTCATTACTATTTGATATTTGCAAGAGTTGTAGTTTAGAAATTGACCTAGTAGTTTATTTAAAGTGAGCGTTTAAACAAAGCAATTTTGGGATAGAAAAAAATAAAATTTCTAGTGATGGTCTTCATTGGATTTTTTTAAAGGTTTTCACAAAGGCCTAACGCATGGAATCGCTTCGTTCAACTTTGGAAATGAAGTACCATCAGAAAAGGCTGTTTACAATTTATTTTGCAGAATTTTGTCGTGATCGTGCCCCCGTCAGTGACGAATTTCGTAGGTCCTGGTGGTCTAGTGGTAACCATATTTGCTTCGTAAACCCAAGATCGAGGGTCTGATTCCGGCCAGGATCGATGGATTTTTTCGGGCGTAAAATCGTAGGTATGACTTCCTTCAGAAGGAAAGTAAAGCCTTGGATTCCGTGTAGTACATTTACGGCACGTAAAAGAACCTCGAGGCCTCTGAGCAAAACTCATCGGTAGTTTCACGCACTAAATTTAATGGGACGCTGATGAATTAAGATGTTAAAGAGCGTCCATAAATGAACAAAATTAAAAAAAATACAATTTTCTTAAAAGTCGAAAACATCGATGTTGTGTGCAACATGATTGAAGTGGATAGGCATGTGACTTACAGTGAGACAGAGGCATCCTTAAGCATATCGAAGACTGCAGTATATTCGATGTTACATGAACATTTAGCTGTGAAAAAGACCTGTTTTTGATGGGTTCCGCATAATTTGACAGAAGCTCAAAAAATACTCGTGTTAATTAGTGTATTGAAATGATCAAAGAAGTCCACCAAGGAACTGAACATTGTAACAAGTGACGAAACTTGGATATGTTCTTATGAACCGGGAACTAAGCAACAATCCACTGTCTGGGTGTTCCAAGATGAACCGAATCCCACAAGAGTTGTTCGTTCACGAAGCACTTCCAAGAAAATGATCGCTTGTTCCTTCGATTGTATGGACATGTCGCAACCATTCCGTTAGAGGATCGAAGAACAATTAATGCTGAATGGTATACAACAATTTGTTTGCCAGAAGAATCGATGAAATCAGGAAAAACATCCGAAAACGTCGCATCATTCATCATGATAATGCCAGTTCTCACACAACACATCAAACCAATGATTATTTGAAGGAGAAAAACATCATTAATGTCTTATGGTCATTATTTACCTGATTTATCGCCTAACGACTTCTTTTTGTTCCGGAATGTCAAGCAAAAATTATTTTCATCACCTTAAAAAGCTGTTGAAGCCTTTAAAAACCATGTTTTTGAGATACCAACTTCAGAGTGGAAAAAAATGTTTCGAGAATTGGTTTGAACCCATGAGAAAGGTGTGTAAATGTTACAGTCGAATAAAACTGATGTTCCAAAAAAGTTTTTTCTTTCGCAGTTTTTATAAAAACTTAAAAAAGGTAACCTCCGTATTCAGTTCCTCTTGGATTTGAAAGAAAGAAAGAAAAAAAAAAAGGAAAGAAAAATTAATCGCTTACTTTTGTAACATAATTATTGTACTGTGCCTTTTTGCAATGCGCATAAAACCTTCTTGTCTAAAACCTTTTGCTCTCTCCTTCCTTATCCTGTTTACGTCATCCTACGTCAGAATGATTCGTCAGCTAATGACTGGTTTCTCGCCCTTCGAAAGTTCTACCATACTATAACATAATAGATATTGCTTTCATGCCCTAGTGGTAACATTTCATTACAATATTTTATAGTAAAATGCCCTTTACTAACAACGTTCAATTAATTACACTGGCGCACCAGGAGTCTGTAGGCAAACTAGAACGTTGTACTGATTGAAAAAAGACGAACAATTAACACACTAAAAAACGCTAATCTCACTATATTTCGAGCGTTGGCTCTTGATCACGGCAAAGGATGGAGACAACTTGCCAAAAAACATTTTTGTAAGCAGGCTGACAGTGCAACAAATATGACAGATTTGAATAAGAAGAAAAAGAAAATACCGGTAGAGGGGTTTAAAGAGTAGGGTTGAGGCCCGGCAAAGTGCGTGCATTATGCAGCTATCTGCCATCTCTTTGTCATCAATAAATGGTCTCAGCTAAAGATTTATTAAAGAAATTTTTTTATTTATTTATGGACCTCTTTAACATCTCAGGTCATCAGCGTCCCATTCAATTCAGGGTGTGAAACGGCCGACAAATTTTGCTCAGAGGCCTCTCTTTCAGGCTTGAGGTTCTTTTTCGTGCCGTAAATCTACGACACGGGACCCACGACTTTACTTCCCTTCCGAAGAAAGCCATAGTTAGGATTTTTACGCCCGAAAAAATCCATCGGTCATGGCCGGTTTCGAACCCGCTATCCTGGGGTTAAGAGGTAAGTATGGTTACCACTACACCACCAATACCGATATTATTGAAACGAAACTAACATATTGTTCGTCACGTGTCATCTCCATTATGCTGTAGGCGGAACTGAACATGTCTCAACCTACACACCGCTCACAGGCAAGAACCGGAAGGGACACAAATGAAACAAATGCCACGTATATATTGTGCATATATTTTAGGTTGAGTGGCTAGATTTCGTCTGGATGAATTTTTTATCTCATTTTATTTTTATTGAAAATTTGAAGATTTGTAATTATTTATTGTGAGCCAAACTATGAGAAATGAGTGAATAATATTAAACCGTGATATTATTTTTTCCTAGTTATTTAAATCAAACTATGTTCTAGTTTAAATATTATTTTAGTAGTTACTTTAAAACATTAAGCAAGTAATATTGTGTTACGTATATTGCCATTTTTTAAAAACAAGATTTTAATTTAAACTAATTGCCTTTTTAGGATTGTAAATCATTTGCATTATTTTAAATATTGTATCTTTAAAACTTACTAGAAGTAATTATTTCAAAATGTCTTTATAATAAATTTGGGCTTATATCTTTTCAATTGAGGATTAGGAAGTTATGCAATCTATACTGTAAACACTGTCCCCTCCGTCGTATCTATTTCGGCCGAATTGGTTGCTATCTGACTCGTGTTGAACTGTGCGCGCGCTGGGTTTAGCGATGAGGGTCCAGGGTCAAATATTGCCCATTAAAGTATATTTTTATTTTGTTTTCTGGCACGGAAGAGAGAATTAATGCTTATTCTGAGATATTTATTAATGTAAAATTATAATTATGTAAATTTAAATTAAATAATAAATTACTATGAGTATCTGTTCCATTGAACGTGATAAATAAATGCAAATAACTTTACATTAATGTGAAATGACAAACATAATGCTTTGAGTAATATTCTTCTCCTTGTAGATATTCTTACATACAAAAGAAAGACAAAATATAGTAGCAGTTCAGGAGCAATATGTACACAGTAGATAAAGGTAACTTTCTTATGCAATGAGAGCACCTGCAGTTCCCATCAACTATACAATGCAGGTTTGCCTAGGCATCTATTCGCAGGATGAGAAGATTCACCGGTATTTGTGACCCAAATCAGAAATAAAGCGGTTGTGAAAGATAAAAAAATCACTTAAAAGTATTTATAATATCTATTTTTACTTTAATAGTGTATGTGTCTTATTTTTAGTGCTTATTTTAGGCGCAAAAACCATTTTTCCTGTCTAGCCATGATAACGTCTAATGTGACGTAAGGTCCGCTAAGCAGAGTTGCGGATGAAAGCCAAAAATAACTCTCGGTGCATGTGTAAGTAATTCAACTCCCCTTTTCTAGTGTCTGTGGTATATAATTAACATATTTAGAACTCGAGATATAATACTACTTACCAGGGGAGGCAAAGGAAAACAATTAAAAAGAACCATCTGATTGACGGGAAAATGGTTTTATCCTCTGAGGCAAAACGCCTTAAAAACACATTCCTCTGACTAGTTGAAATCTAAACTGGTATGGGAGTGTCAAAATTCCCTGTTTGCCCTCGCATCCCTCAACAGGCTTAACTGCGGTGGTACCGGAGCATGAGAGTATTAATGGGAATGAAAAAGTAGATCAGTTGGCAAAAAGGGGTGCTCATACACCCTTTGCGGGGGGAAATGAGCTCGCAGTTGGAATCAGTATCTTACTGCCAAGACAGTGGTTAAAACATGAATTGAGGATAAACATAAACTAAGATGCCAATCCTATCCGGGACAAACGCAAGCTAGGAAACTTGTCCTAGGTCCTAGTAATACTCTTTACATATTTCTTAAACTGGACAAAAGAGGAATAAGGAAAAGTAACTGCATTAATTACTGAACATGGTCACTTCAGAAAAAGATCTATGAAAAGTGGGACTCTATAAAGATGAACCCACTTGCAGATTGTTTAAACAGGATGAGGACTTTCTCTCGTCCTGTTTGAGTGTCCATTCCTGATAAGAAAAAGACTTACTCTATCTATAATAAGGGACGACCTGGGAATGGACGTTGACATTGGAACCAAAATACTGCAATTTAAGGAACAGAATTTGGGAAACTATGAAGGCGTCTCTCTCAATGGGACAGCACAATAAGCCTTTTAGCTGACGTGCTGGAGGTTGTTGAAACTCCATGCATCCTCCCCAATATCTACCCATCCATCCATCCATCCATCCATCCATCCATCCATCCATCTATCTATACATCAATCCATCCATCCTACCTACCTACCAACCTACCTACCTACCTACCTACCTACCTACCCACCCACCCACTCACCCACCCACCCACCCACGCACCCACCTACCTACCTACCCATGTATCCATCCATCCATCCATCTATCTATACATCAATCCATCCTACCTACCTACCAACCTACCTACCTACCTACCTACCTACCTACCTACCTACCTACCCACCCACTCACCCACCCACCCACGCACCCACCCACTCACCTACCTACCTACCTACCTACCCATGTATCCATCCATCCATCCATCTATCTGCTTGAAACTCCATATTGATAACTTTTGAACAATTAAGGAAATAAACGAAGGGATTGTCCAGTTTGCAGTCAAACAACATCTAAAAGGATCTGGTGTTTGAGATCAAGAAAAAAAAGTAGCTTGTCACAAAACGGAATCAAAATTGGATACGCAATGGACAACATCCGTAGACATGTTAAGAGTTTATGTAAGTCTTCCTGACAAGGCAAGACGGAGTTTGCACAGTGGTATTAAAACATTTCAGAAATTAAATTCGCGGGAAGTTACCACTTTCGCATGTTGGCAAGTAGAACTTTCTCTCATTACGCTGGGAAGTACATACTTCAAAAAGAATGCGTAGAGCGAGGCAAAGAGAGAGGAGGGGGGAGGGGGGTGGATGTGAGGCAAAACATTTCCACGAGCATGGTTTTCGCAGTTCACTTTAATTCTGTCTGCCATCCCTACTCTCTTGCCTAATTAAATCAAGTGTGATTTAAAATTCTGGAATGTGCCAAGTTTATATCGCCTTAGCGGAGCGCAATGTATTAAAATACTCTTAAAAGATAAGCTGCCACGCTGAGAAATACAGCAAGCGGCGCCAAGTAAAACTGCCGCTTCACAGGAAGGAGAAAGTAGTGATATGATTTATGTGGATCGACAAAGAACAACGGAGCCGGCATGTTTATCCCCGAATCAGAAATTGCGCCTCTACCTCAGATATACCTCTCTCTTTCTCTCCTCTTACTATAAGTTTCCTCTTCCCGCAACTGAGTACATTCCTCGGAGAATAAAAAACTTTTACTCTTTTTATTGAAAGAAAAGAATTTTATGTTTACGTGAAAACTCGAGTTGGGAACAAAAAAGTAAGAACAGAAAGTTATATGTGAAATAATAATAATAATAATAATAATAATAATGACGGGCGTTCCACATGGACAGTTACTTGAGTCGGTGAATAAAATGCAAAGGCCCTCAGAGCAGAGAGGTGCTCAATTACAGAACACCTACGTATGTAATAAACAAATTGCTTCAGAAGAAAGGTTTATTACAGCAAGAACGAATATGAATGTCTGAAAGGGAAGAAACGATCGAAATACAGACGGGCGCAAAAGTCAGTTCCCTTACTATAATTTGTTACGCTGTATGCGGTTTGGTTCAATAACTTCTTCTACTTCCTGCCAAGGTTTACGTCTAATTAAACTGTTTCTGGACTAAAACTGGTCCTTCCACTTATGTCCGGGTCGTCCAACATCTTTCGTGCCTGTCGTTTTATAAAATAAGGCATGCGGAGGATGTCTTGAAGATTTTGTTCCAAGATCATGCATGGTCTTTTCACTATTTCTAGTACCTTTCAATTTCTCAGTTACAGTCTATTCAGCTACTTGTTCTCTACTGTCTTTGACAATTAATAATTAAATGACAACAAACAGCCCTAAGGGCAATGTGCTATAGACACCAAACAACATGCATAATGTTGGGCGGCGGTTGTACAGCGGGAAATGTTAAACATAGGTTTAAAGGATAGAAGCGCGACGCATGCAGATGTCATCTCTGCACCTACAGAGCGAAATTAAAATTAGATGCGGTAAGAGACCTATATTATGAAACTAGGCATGAAACAGAGGTCGGGAATAGCATGGCTTAGACTGGGAAGTTAGAAGGCATGTAAAGTTGTTGACGAGGACGGCAGGAGGATTTGCCTATTATGCTTGGAACCGAAAGACTGAGTGCACATTTTGGCTAAGTGTACACATAGAGAAGATGATAGGATAACATTTCACCAGGAGTTCTTTTTTAACTTCCAGTAGGGGGAGGCTGGCATGCTGGGACTTAATTGTAAATAGACTAAACAGGTTAAACCTGTTAATAGTTTAGGGAAAAGAAATGTCTATAAATATTGTACATAAACAACATGAACATTTATATGAATATCAGGATTAGGTTCGTTTTGTGTGTGTATGTGAGTGAGTGCGTTCTTGTTAATGCTGTTGTTTTCTTTTGTTGTCATTAATTTCAGAAATGAAGTATTTTACAAGAGAATGAACGGTCTTACGACCCATGCGACTGTAATGTATGTATAATTGAAATAATAAATACTACCACTACCACTACTATTACTACTACTACCACTACTGTTATGTCGAAGATTCTATTCTGTTCCTTCTTGCCACATCTTGCAGGGATCTAAAGTAACTTATCTATTTCTACTTGATATTTGAAGAACCCATGTATCGTTCGTATACAGTAATGGAGGCTTGAGTGTTAAACAACTGACAAAAGATTATATCCGATGTAGGGATATAGATATAATCAGCTAAGAAGATATAACTAGATATAAAGGACAAATGAGAGATAATACATTTTAGACCTTGAAACGTATTTCAATGCAAATAAATAATAATATTTATAATGCAAATTCAAAATAATTACAAGTCATGATAAAACACAACTAATATGACATAGAATGTGCAATCGCTTTTTATTTAAATTTCGTTTTCCCCGGTTACAAAAATACAAATTACTCAAAATACTCAACATTGGATATACGCCCCTTTGCCTATGAGACACGAACATATATTTGGCTATTTCTATAGTAACAAGGGAATGTTAAAAAAAAAAAATAATAAAATTGGCAGAAGAGTGCAAGGTGATCCAAATAATGAAACTGAAATGTAGAATGCATTGGTTGAGGAAAAGAGTTCAGAATATGGCAACTCGATTCCTTGCATAGTAAGCTTTGCCAGTTGTAAAGAAGAAGGAGATGGACTAAATGTGTGAGGGCTGTTCAATAAGGAATGATGGTTCTCATAATTTTGACGTTTTTCTCAAAGTAGCCCCTTTAGGGTGCAAGCACCCATTTCAGCGATTCTGGCAGTCTTCAAAAATATGCCTGAAACAATTTTTGGCAGGTTCTTTAGAATCGCCTTCGTAGCCTTCACTGCTGCTTCTGATGATGGAAAATTCCTCCCATGAAGGGTTTCTTTAATTTGGTGAAAGAAAGAAAAATCACACGTTACTGAATCTGGACTATAGGGAAGGTGAGAGAAACACTTCATTTTTAAGAGATATGCAGCAATAACGTTAGCGATGCACGGCCGTGCATTATCGTGGTACAGCATCTAGCTCGTTGCACGGAAATGTGGCCTGTTTCGTGTGATAAGGTCTTGCAGAGTTTTCAGGACATCTCTGTAGTAAAATGAGATGACCGTACCTTTCTTAACACAAGCAATGCTTTTGTATTTTTTAGTGTTTGTGACAATGTTGTCACTTTTCATCGACAGTGATTATCTTTGAAAGATACTGCACATCTTCTCATCACCTGTTTGCTCGAGAATCAGCAACAGGGCGCAAACACCTCTCATATGCATCTTTTCATTTACCAAAAAGTGGGCGACTTCAAATTTCTAAAAGTGTTCTTAACGTTATTAGACGATCCTCTCTCACATTGACAGCTGCGGTGTTAATTTATTCTTCCTTAAGAGCATAAACTGCAAACAGCCTTCCTTTGGGTTTGGTTGCCTCTTCTTTAAACGTTTTAAACTATCTTGCAGCTATAGGGAAGAACAAACTGTCCATAAGCCTCTATTGAAAATTTGTTGAGACAAAAGCAGTATTTCAGAGCATCATGTTGTTCGTAGCATGTCCCTTCCAAATGCTAAGATAAGAAATATTGTAGATATTATGCCTATAAAAATTTATATTCTTTATTGAACAACACTGGAATTTATATATGAGTCAATAAGAAATGGGATTAGGGATAACACGTGTATGTTCTCATTCTATAAACCAGTCGGATAACACACAGTGGAAATAACGGCTATCCAACCTTTGAATCGGATGGACAATATCCAGAAAGCTACTATGTCTACCCAAATTGAAGAACGCAATTAAATTTTTCTTCACTTCTAAAGCTATAGAATAAAAGTAAAATTACTTTGAATCTGTGGAAATGTAGCTACTGATCTTATCGTACAGAAAGGCTCCGAAATAACCCAAACTAAGCCTAAAACTTTACCTTTCAGGTTCAATAAAAGCACAGTTATGTCCTTCAGTCGATTGTTAAAAGTGTAGTAGCCGGTAGAAACAATTGTTACTTTAAAAAATAACATATCTTTTTAACAAAAAGGAAGAACAAAAGTTTAATACGAAATTCGCAAACAGCTGCTATAGTATTGAGCACTGCAATCATTGGACAAAAATCTAATCCAATGCAACCTTGAATCTCACTGAGACTCGTGCGGCAAGATTAATCGAATATCGGTTTGGCAAACCTGCACGCAGTTTCTAATAATCAAACAAATAATGAAATATTGTGCGTTGGACCAGTACGTTTAAACTATGTTTCAATTCGAATGTAAAGCAGTGATTATTGTATTAAAACAACGCCGCAATATTTGATATCAAGCTTGTTTTTTTACAATAGTTGTGTTAGATCGTCATAGGATTAATAAGAGAGGTGAAGAGTTGAATAAACACGATGTAAAAATATAAAATATAATGCATTGTAGATATTGTCTGGCTATTAGAAGAAGGGGAGGGGAGGCTTGAACAGTTATCTGCGCAAGCAGAACATACGTGGGAAATCCATGTTGCCAAGTGTTAAGCGATTAGACTCGAATGTTACAAGCCGCCATGGCTGAGTATTTGACAACACTGTTAATGTTTATGAAGCACATTCCTTTCGCTTGCCTTCTTCTCATCACCGGACTATACACCCGGCATGGTCAGATGCCAGATATACGTTGGTACGCTTTAAAACTACTGTACATATAATTGTAAGAGCCTGTTGCGTTGCTTTATTCTTTATTCGTAGTAGACAATAACTGTGTCAAAAATAAAAAGGTTGCGGTTTTATTAGAGAGAACCGGTTGTTAGACGATTGGAATTGCACTCTGATTAAAAGAATAACTATAATTAAGTATAATTATAAATACAATCAAGAATTACATAATAAAACCAAAGGCAAGAAGTGGAAAGTTATTTTTTAACAATACAGAAAGCATCCCCGCACAATACGTCAAAAATTCAGTAAAAAAACTTTTGACTAATGACAGAATATGGCTATTTGACGAAAACATCTAAATAAAATAGGAATTTATTTAAATCCAAATAATCCTCTATATAACAAAATTGGAAAAATGACAAAACACTCTCAAGCCTGTAAAATTCTACCTGCTGGATCTATCATAGGAAGATACTGGAGAGATAGAACGCTAATGACTTCATTGCCAAACATTTCTTACACTTTATTAGTATAACTTACGTAGATATGCCACTAGATGGCTGGCATCCATAGTGTGGCTTAGAATGTCTTTGAGGTCTATGGATTTTTGTGTGGGTAAATACCACAATAAAATTTATATCACATAATTCAAAAAAGTGGGATTTTTTTCCAAAAATTTCAAAAAAGTAAAAAGTTTTCTTTCCAACTCCCTTTAATTTTTACCAGGGATAATCCGGCTGAAAAATATCCCCGAATTCTCTCTCTTTTCGGAAAGGCAATTTGTTAAAATACTATGACGTCATTTGATACACGCTAACATTTCTAAGGTTGTTTTAATTTGCTATAATGGCTCATAAAACAAAAGTCTTTCTCTTATTTTATGTTCCATAAGTCGTAAAAAAGAATCCGTTACAATCAACGGTTCTTCTTCGTCTTGCTGTGCTATACGATTGCTAAAACTAATGCTCTCAGCTTATCACAGCGGGGAAACACATTTTGTACAATGGACGCTGTCTGCGACATTAGCTGTGAAATGACCAAGGCGAACCAGAGGCAGATACAAATCCGGAAAAGAGAAGAAAAGGGATACAATAAGAAAAGCTCGTGAAATATGTCGGCAGACGTTTCAGGGACAAATATAGAAAAAAAGTCATCACATCCCACAAAGCCAGGCATTGGGCTATGTGTTAAAGGGGAGAGGTTTTTTTTTTTATAGAGAACAAAGGGCGTTTCGCCAAAAGAGAAAACGGCTTACCAACACTCTCTCTCCTGCCGAGAGATAAACTCAACGTGGGTGAGAAGTTTCTACAGAGTCCGTACTTTGTAATTTCTGGACATTTGTGAGGGATGATTCGAAACGTCGACTATCAGCTTCCCCCTCGGGCAAGCTGACAATAAATACAGATTAAAACTACCGCATGGGGGGGTGGCTATAGGATTTAGGTCCTTTTAATCAAACTCATAAAAAGAAGAAAAAACTTCACCACAATAATACAGTGCGGAGTGAAGGAAAATTGTTAAAAAGCTCCAGTGGTTGAAGGAAGATGGAGATATAGGGGGAAGGAGTGAAAAGCTTGGTGAAATATCAGCTTGGCAATAAATATAGGTGTTTGGGAGCGAGGGAAAGAATGAGGAGATGGCAAGGAAATAGGGGGTTACGTGGATTGCCAAAAGAGTATAATACAGTTTAAGCCTGATTGATAAGGACGTGTGAAGGGTAGGTGGGGTGGGACGTTTGCGAGAGTTTAAATCCCCCGTGTAAAGTCAGGAGCACGTATAGCGGAGTGTGGGGTGAGTTGCTTTGGTGACAAATGAGAAATACTTTCCTTTTACTCCACTCCGCCATTCCCGCCCCGCGTTACACAGAAAAAGAGAGTGTGGAGGAGAGATCTTCGGCTATATCGTTTGGGCAGCGTCATTGTTGGGGCGAGCGATATCCCATTTCAATCGAGAAGTCCACTATGGATGTCATTTCTTCTGCCACTACCCTCCCAGTGGATGCATATTTACTTTCCCTGTGCCGATGAATAATAGAGGACTCCAGTCGGCTCTTTGACAACTTGATGGACCGCTTAGGAGTGCCTTCTTCTTTAGACGTTGCTGGGACTGCCGCGTTGTTGAGAAAATTGTATCCGAGTTGGGGAATTTTACCAATAAAAGTCCGTACAACTCTAAAACAGCTCACTAATCAAGCTATAAGTGCTACCTTGTTCGAAAACATAACGTTTCTGACATGTGTTCTCTTTTTCCTTTGTTGAAATCGTTTTTATCCAAATACGCGCATGTTCCTTTATTTTGGTTTTTTTTTTCCTTTCATTTTATGTCATTTGTCTATTGAAATTGATTTTGTTATAAATAAAACACGTACGTATTTCCACATTTACACAGTGACAGGAGATGAGCTAAAGAATTTCTGTGAAATAGTACCACAACAGGTGGCCGAGGTCGTTAAGACGCGGATTCGTGAGCGGGAGGTCTGGGGTTCGTTTCCGCCAGGACTGTCATCCCTGACTGTGGTTTTTCCAGGTTTCCCTCAGTCCTCATAAATGACAAATGCCGGGGAAACACCCTAAACTTAGGCCTAGAATGCTTCCTTCCTTAAAAAAATCCTTTCCCAATTTATCATTTCATCTCATGTATCTTCAGTGTGCACCACCTGTGGTGCTTCAGTAGTAAAAAGGGGTGTTAAACACCATTCATTCATTAATAAAATGCTGGAATACATTGACTTATCACTGAAGTGGGTTCTTAGAAAGTCGGAGAAGGATGTATCAATATTTCCAGTCTATCTCAGAGGTTGCTGTTTATGCCCACGTCCCGTTGGGGAGAATTATGGAAGGAAGGTATGAGGTGAGGGAGACCACTGTACGTAATTTGCGAAGTCGAAAATCATTCGGTGTAAAATGCGAATCTATGCGAAAGTATTAAGTCTCCTTTCTCCGGTCTTAGGACTGGCAGATCTTAAAATCTTGTGCAGTTAAAAAATTGCTTATTTCCTTACTGAGTTGTGTCGCATAAAAGGGATTTATCTTTTATTTAGGAACTACTGAAAGATAAAGCACACGTTTAAAGTACTGTAGACGGGTTAAACATCCCCTCCTGTATTCATATTTCTCTGTAGGGCGTCATTACATAGGCTGTCATTTCTTTGGTAGTGGTCTATAGTTTACTTTTACTAAACTAATCGTGTGAAATAACTTTACTCTCTTCAAAAATTAGTACAGATTTGAATGTGGATGTTGAAAGTGAACATTTAATTTGGGATACAAACTTTCACATATATTGGTACAAAATCATTTATCACTTACCCAAATACTAGGTGGAAATATTGCTGATTTGTACAGATAATTTGCAAGTACCATGATCTATATTTCTACTTTCATGTTCATATGAGTCAAAAAATGCTTAAAATTGAATAAACGTTGTATTTTAAATTGTGTAGCATATAAACAGTAAACACTTTCAATTATATACATTGTATTTATTATATATGACTCACAATTCAATATATGTAGCAGTTATAGTCATACATTGCTCATTTTCCCCCTTCCTCCCTACACCCCTTCGTCACATGTTTGAGTGTTTTCAGTTTGCATTTTACTAGTTACTATGGAGGGTCGTTCGTAAATTTTCTACTTGAAAACGAGTTTTAGTATACAGCCTGTCCCTAATAATAGAACCAGGCCCCAAAGCTCTCTTCCAAGACTTCCACGTCAGATACCGGGGCAGAAACCTTTTCAAAGCGCGAGCCACCGGCATAACGCATTAGCCCATCTCGCCTCCACTTTCGTTTCTGTTATAGAACCATCGGAATGAAATGATATGAAATATGAAAGCGGAAAATTTGTGAAAATCAAGGTTAGGGTGGCCGGCTCCAAAGGGTTTGAACCCCGAGCTCCCGAGTTGCACGCATACTACTGAATTTAGTTGAAAAATGGAATAACTTAGAAAGAACTTTTAGAAACTTACAAGATTTTGAATGATGTCCATCAAGTTAAACTCTTTCACAAAGTCAAATATATGATCAATGTTGTGAACACTAAAATTAAAGAATGGAATAAATTAAATGCTTGTAGCAGTTTGGTTGGTAGTGTGTCCCAAGTTGGACACCAAATTATGAAGCGGTATTGTTGATTGTGATGATCGCCTGGGTTGTTGTCCACGTCAGTTTTTTTTCCTCCCGTTATTTGTTCAGCCACTGATAAGCTGAACTGGGAGAGGATATCAGCTATGTCAATAATCACATGATGTGATATAATATATACAGTAATTTATTAATATATCTTTTACAGCCCTGGTGTTTTCGCCTTAATAAATTGACTACGCCGCGAAGTCGGTAGTTGGAATCCAGCGTGGATTGCTTCACGTGAGCGTGCCCTCAACATTAAGACCTATCTGCCGAAAGAACTTCCAAAAGAACTGCCCAAATAAGATTCTGAGAATCTGAACTACATCTGAGTGAAACTCAAAATGAGCTGCAAAGAGACGAATTAAATCTGAGAATGAATGAGTGCCCAAGGTGAGAAACGCTCCTTAAATATGCAATTCAGACCGCCTAAGCTTTGGTGTAACCAAGCCATAGGGTCTACATATGCAAGAGCACGTCTCGCGTGGCACTCCAAAAATTTAAAACACTTATCTATAATTGGCTGGTTTAAACTCAACTACTAGCGCGTATTTCGAAAGTTTAAAACATTTATTTATATAATTGGTTAGTTTAAAGTCAACTGCCTAAAACGGCGAACGAGTTCATCCCGTGACACATACGGGCTTGGATTCCAACTGACCCTCATAAACGTTACGTTACTCTTTCTTGTTGAACGGCTTAGCTTGGTCCTCCTTAGGATACCTATATACTTAATATCTACACTACTAATTACAATATACAAAATATAATAATAATAATAATAATAATAATAATAATAATAGGTTTACAACATACATATTATATTAATATCTAGGAGGGGCGGGCCACAATCCTCTTTCAGCATATAGATGTTGGATTTGTTGTGGCAATTCCAGGAACAAATGCAGCAGTGGAAATTCATTTTTCCTTTATGAGTTCTATGTGGACAGCTTTCTGAGAAGGTAATGGTTGTGATAAAAACATGATTTAATATAAAATATGACGAGCGAATATCTAAAGACCAAATATTTTTGCACAAAATAACTTTTTCAGAGAAATTTTGCGCCTTTTGGCGCAAGGTTTGTCCCAAACCCCTGTGTTCCCTTACTTTGTTTGATCCACGTTGGAACCCATTTTCCCCTTTCCTTCTCCCGAGTAGCTGAGACAAGCGTCAGTATTCGACAATCGCGATGACGTCAGAACCTTATTCTTGGCCTTCATGCTCATGTTTCCTGCTTTCAGAAGAAGTGCCGAGTTCAAAGGGTTTTAGATGTTTGTTCAGTAATTCAAAGTGTTAGATTCGTGATCCCTCCTCAGGCCTTACCCACTGACTAAAGTGGCATGTAATTTTAGAGAGTTTTTATTTCAGTGTATAGGATTTTAATGCTTCCTATATTTGTAAATGCAGGCTAGCTTTGGTATACTATTAATGTATTTCTATGCTATTTTACAAATGTGCCTAACCATTAAAATTACCTATATTTGTTGTAAATGGTAGGTAAGCACTGCTTAAATGTTAATGCTTATAACTAACTTTGCTAAAGTGCTTAGCCATCAAATTTGTTGGTATTTGCAAATTGGAGCCGAGCAAAGTTGTAATATGAATGCTTTCTCTGTATTTTAGTGAAGTGTTTAGCAAGCTTTTGATGGATAGCTTATGCAATCTGTACAAAATTAATAGAATCTGTTAACGTAAATAGCCTTGCTATGTATATTTGTTCATGTTTTTGTTGCAATAAATTAAAATGTTGTAGAATTCTCTTCTCCCACATTTCTCAGTCATTTCACAGCCCCATTCTGGATGCTTTCCTAATTTAAATACGCGTGCAGGCACAAGGGAGGTGCCTATACAGTCCACAAATGTCCTCCGTAATATAAACACGTATTATTCCGTAACTGTTTATATTACAGTCATCAGAATACACAACTCAAAGATTTACTGCCTTAAATACTACGGTCAACCTTCTTGCTGTGAAGCTGTACTAAACTTTCTCTGAAACGCTCAGAAAGCTTTGTTTCCATAACACAGAGGCCTTACAACAATGCAGCTGAAGTGTTTTTTGATATGCTAAAACAACTTGTTCTTAAACATCGCTATCTGGAGCTCCAGTTCCGAGCATCAGCGGAGAGAGCCGAACTCCTCAATGCCGAACGGCAATGGAAGGAACTGGACTAGAGCAGCAACCAAAATGAAAAAGGCATCCGCTTGTAACTGTTACATGCATTATATTTTTTGTTAAACGTGACTTAACCTATGTGTTGTCCTCCGTAACTTTCTGGCTGCAATATGTTGTTCTTTATTACAAAACTTAGCTTTTCACGCTTTATCAATCGCTGACTTATTGGAATTCGCAATTAATTTATATACATAGACACTAACATTAACGCTAACCTCGGATGAATCCTAGAAACCGGTGGACCCAGGGATTTGCTGCGACGAGCTACGGCCTGACGGCCTACGCTCGCCTCCTTTTCGTAAATATAAATATTTGATAGAAGATTGGGCGCTACTAAATAGGTGAGTAAATCATTGTAATGGTGACAAATCTCCTTTGACTGCAGCAGGAAAAAGAAAAAAACGGTATATATAAAGCGGGTTGTGCGTGGTACTGTTAACGAGTAATTGGTGGCAAATTTCCTTTAACTTCAGCAGGGGGGAAAAAAGCTTCAAGACATTGAGATTCGAATACACTGCCTTCACATTACTAGTTCAACGCTCTAACCGCCTGTGCTAACACGCTGTTGCTATGAAAGAGTAATTACATTACCTTCGACCCTCTCTGCTGCTTCTTGGGACTTACTCGGAACTGAAGGTCCAGATATTTACCCCCTTTAAGGAAAAGTCTAAAACGTTGAGGGTTGTGGCGGTGAAGTGATCCCTTAGGCGGCGTTGCATCAAGATGCTCTAAGTGATAGAACGACTGTTAAGTGGCATTCAGATTTTATGGAGAAGGAATACATATGAAAAGAGAGAAATTGTCAGCGCAATGATCTGTTAATGCAGAAGTGTGCAACATAGATGATAATCATTAATATGCAGTCTTAAATAGGCACTGTGTACAGTTATCAGGTGATTAAATGTTTTTATACCAGGGTAGGGTCATAAGTCCATAAGGTCGAAAAAATTTGGACCGCTCTGAGGGGGATGCTTCCCCACATATACCGTCCAATCGCTGTTTAATTTCAATTTAGTTCTGTTTAATTTCACTTAAGTGCTTCTTTTGTTAATAGCTCGATACATATAGCCTGCTTTATGCGCTATATATGAACAACTGAACAGAGCGAAGCGCAAGTTACAGATTAATTACTTAATAAATAGGGTATGACAACAAATAAGGCTTTTGTGAAGGAGATATCCCTTATCGGCGAGGCCGGAAACTTATCGACCTACCCTCGTAACCACAAACGTCCAGCCCTTAATCATGACTGATATACACAAAATTTCTCCTCTACCCTATCTGTTCAATCTAAGGAAAGCTGCATTTACACCAGCAGCAGGTGTATTTAAAGTAATGAGTGGTAATATTTGGTCTGGTGGTTAGCGTTGCTGACTGTTGGACGGAAGGACCCGTTTCGTTTCGTGGTATCTGCTTAAGAATTTTTCTAAGTTAGAGAGGTCTAAACGGAGTTCATCCAGCCTGATGAGGATATCTGGGGAACTGGAAGCAGAAGTTGCTGCGGCAGGCCATAACCCGAACTTAGGTTGTAGCGCCATTGAAGAGGAAGAAGCTTAACATTTTTAGTTTGTTATTGTATGAAAATCTCTGTCAATTGTCATTCATGTGTGTTTTTAAGTACATCAGATTTAAAAATCCTTCTTGCAATTCTATTCTAATAACGTAGTTTCTTGTCTTAATGTGCGGGACTTTTGAATCACCCGGTATAGCAATAAAATCTAAAGAGCTTCTATAAACGATTAAACTCACTCTAGTAACGTGGTTTTTATGTTTATTGTATTATTTTAAATTAACGCTTAAATAAGAAGAATTATTCCTCGCTACATATGGTGAATATTTTTGGAACGTCCAGTGCAGGCAGAGGCAGTCCACCTTGTAGATATTTATTTCAGCATGAAAGAGCTGCGACTTCATTCAAGCAAAAATTTTTATTCCAGCAATCTTCTATCCTTTGCCACTCCCTTAGTCTACTGTCTTTTCTTTATAGAGCAAGGTGCTTTTATGATTTGAAAGTACAAAGTGACGAGGGGAGGGTTTTAGAAGGGAGGAGAGAAGAAATGAAAGAAAATGGAAGTAAAGAAGAACGCCATTACTTAATTTTTTTGTGGAGTTTCTTTAGACGTCAATTTTAACGTACAGTAATGGAGGTTTGAAACACACCCAGCTGGCAATTTATTTCCCATTTAAAAAGTTTTGGTTCTCCGTCGCTGTGTGACAGAAGAACGGATGGATGGACGGGTGGCTTAGCTGGAAAAGACACAACAAGAAGAAGGCGGGAGGATTCCATACAATAAAACAGAGGAATTTGTTGTCCTCCTTCCAGATAAGAAGGATTTGATTTCCACGAGACTTGTCCGACAGTATAAATCCTTCGCAACTCACTCCATTACAATCAATTAAAAATCACCGCATAGGCAATAAATCCCGAAGAGGTGTTTGCTCGGTTCCACGATCCCTCCCATTCTTCCATATAAGGCTTCTTAACACACGCCCCGCTCTGCGCGGGATTAGCCCTCTCATGCCGCCTGTAATTTCCTCCATCAAAGTACGTAAAGTCTGTTTCTACGGAAGCTGCAGTAATATCTTGCACGGCTGTAATGTGATCTTAAGAGATAACGCTCTTTGACGCTTAGAGATGGTAGACAGGTTGGGATATCAACCGAAGCGAGTCTATACTTCTATTGTTTTCTTTCTACAGAATGGCTGCAGAAATACAAGAGGTTTAGAAACGAACGCTTTATCGTAACTATACAATAAGGTTGTATATACCTGTACGTAGTCTAGAAATAAACTCTGATACAAATATTTTTATAATGGTAACAATGTACTTTAATTTTATTTATTTATTTTTTGAATGTGACAAATGGTATCCATATGCATTTTTATGAGTAGTGTATAACGCCCGTTTTTACTACTGAGGCACCACAGGCGGTGGATACTGATGATATATGAGATGAAATGATAAATTGGGAAAGAATTTTTTAAGGAAGGAAGCGTTCCAGGCCTCAGTTTAGGGTACCTGCCTGGTATTTGCCATTTATAAGGACTGAGGAAAGCCTGAAAAAAAAAAAAAAAACCAGTCAGGGAGGATGATCCTGGCGGAATTCGAACCCCAGACCTCCCGCTCACGAGTCCTCCCTCGTGATCTCGACCACCCGCCACGGTTTGTATTCTGTACTAAATGCACATATCGTTTTTTTTTTTCTTCCCAAAATGATCCCCTTTGACCCTGATACAGAGCCTAAGTCTACCAGGCTGTTCATCAATAGCAGCACGCACTGTCTCAATTCGCCACTGGAGATCGCTTGAGAGAGTGTAGTATTCTCAAGCACTGACCACAATTTGTAATCCAAGCGCTGCTATATGGCCAGTTTTTATAGCAATAAAATGTGGAACATTTTTCTTAAGTCAAGGTTCAGTGAATCTTGTCTTATGGACTGGTGCAGAATCTTGCTGGAAGGTCCAGTATCCATTCTTGAACAGAGTGGTTTTCAGGTCTTTCACCACAGCTCAAGGAGGCTTATTTCGTATATTCTGGCTGTTGTGTTTAACCCCTTTTGGCATATATATATATATATATATATATATATATATATATATATATATATGGCTTTGTAACACCATCGTAGCTCACTACCTTCCAAATAATCACTGAGGAGGAATGATGGGCTCCTATGGATCTTTGGGACATCTCACGAGCTTCTTCAGAAATCCTGGCATACACTCTGTCATTCTGGCGGTTGTAGTTCTCTTCAATTGTGAAAATCTTTTTTTCATTATTAAAAAAAAATGTGCCGGTTGTTACGTAACGCTGAAGTAGGCGTTTCCATTTCAGCTCTGTCTCTCTCTACTGTTAAGTGTAGCACCCCGGCTTTAAGCCTTCATCCCAAGGTCTTGTCTGAGCAATCTGAATATTGATCTCCTGGAAATGTTCATCTCACAAGCTATGAATTTAGCTTTGCAATGAATTTCTTCCAATACAAGCCCCGCTGCTGGTCCTCACAGAGCACGGGGTCAGCAATTGTACCAATTTCATTTAAGCGCACAGCAGTACATAAACGTCCTGCTGATTTTCAGTTTCTTAAGAGTTTGAGAAATCTCAAGTGATGCTTTTCCGATCCTATGTAGGGCTATCACAGCAACGTGTTTTCATAGTCTCCCCAATACATTACTAAACTTTAACTAGCGTGTTCACTTAGCTGCAATTACAGTCAACAATGCATCGATGGCGTTTAGCTGCAGAGTGCTATCTGATCGCCCGAACATCTGGTACAGTACCTATCAAAAGTTTGTAACAGAAGGTATGGCCAAATTGTGTATATAAGGTTGCATACAGAGTCACAAAACTAGAGAAAATAAGTAAATATATTTCATGGTTAAAATATTTAACATTCTTTAGAATGATTGCAAATGGCAATGGAAATTATCCAGGAAGAATATACGGGCTACAATGTTTCATGACAACCCTGACTTAGCTGGCAAGCCGCTAATCGCGTCACATACATACACTGCAATGGGCTGCAGTCTCTACAAATCAGTTTGTTATTCCGGGAAAATTTAGTCACAAAAGCATTAGATACTGGCTAAGAATAATAAAAAAAAAAAAAAACTAGTAACTCTCATGACAATATGCTACCAGCAGCAATTAACAACATACATTATCCAAAAAGGTGGGCTGTGGTTGTACAGCGAAAATTGCCAAGAATCGGTTTAAACGATATTTGGCAGACAGGTATTGGAAACAGGTGTGGTGTAGTGAAAAAAAAAAAGTTAAAAGACGCCTGTCCGACATCAAACTGGCAGGAAACAGAGGAGCGATGCGTGCAGGTATCACCTCTGCACCTGCAGTGCGAAATTAAAATTAGATGAGGTAAAGCGACCTGTATCATGAAACAGAGGAGGGAGCATGGCTTAAATTGGCAGACACGTAAGGTAGTTGAGGAAAGCAGGAGGATTTGCCCGTTATGCTCGGAGCCGGAAGACTGGGCGCACATTTTGACTAAGTGTACTCAGACAGAAGATGCTAGGATAACATTTCTCCCCGATTTATTCTTGACTTCCAGTAGGGGGAGGCCGGCATGTTGGGATTTAATTGTAAACAGACAAAGCTAGCTAAACCTGTGAATTTTCTTAAATGAAATACGTAGTTTTACAGACAAGAAAAGTCTATAAATAATTATAGGAAGAATGTAAATAAATATCAGAATTATTGTATGCAGGTCTGTTTCAAGTGTGTGCGTGAGTAATTTTTTAATAGTGTTTAACGCCCATTTTTACTACTAAGGCACCACAGACTGTGAACACTGATGATTACATGAGATGAAATGATATATTGGGAAAAACTTTTTTTTTAGGAAGGAAACGTTCCAGGCCTAAGTTTACGGTATCTCCCCTGCATTTGCCATTTATGAGGACTGAGAAAAACCTGGAAAAAATCTCAGTCAGGGAGGACGGAGGTGGTGGGATTTGGCCCTCAGTACTGAAGCTCTATAAGGTAGAGTCGTTACTATAAATTTTATTACTAATCGGGTCTCCATGAAGTATGAAATATAATATCAATAAATAGTTCTAACAGCAGAGGGAAGCACTTTTTTATAAATCTCTACCGTCATTCCAATAGAGCTTCGTTCTCCATTGTTCACGCCCAGCCCCGGTGCTGCGTATGTCCTAACGGGGCTTGCCGAGGTTGGTCGTGAAAGTTGTGAAGTACAAGTAAAAAACAGTTACAAACCAAAACAGGCACACCATTCACATTATTTTTGGATAGCTAAGTATCCTTGTTCACAGTGTACAAATCATTTCTTGAACACCAAATAAAATATCAATATGACTGCTCTGAACAATGTGTACTATATATATTTTCTTATTACTTAAATGATATATAATTATTCCTTCAAGGGACCGCTTCATGTGTAACGGCTGGTCGGTTGGCTCAAGCTGATACCGCAATGAAGGGGAGTCAGAAAGTCCACAGCTATGAATATCGCGTCACTTATTATTAACACTTAAACATTTAAAAGATACATTTACTCACTATTATCAAACAAGAAGGTGCTGGAACTCTCTCTTTTCATTTCCATACATTTCTGTATCGTCTTATGAAATTAACCATTATCTTCTGCATTTTGTCATAACTTTTTCCTTTTCCCCAAATTGAAGAAAGTTTCGTGAGAGGCATTTTCTATCATCAGAAGCAATGGTGAAGACTACGGAGGAGATTCTGAAGGACCTGTCAAAAAATGATTTCCAGTATGTGTTTGAAGACTGGCAGAAACCTGAAACGGGCACCATTGCATCGAACGTGGAGTATTTTGAGAAATATCGTCAGAATTATGGACATGAGTCAAGATATGTTATGATTATTCTTTATTGAACAACTCCCGTTATATGTGTCTTTAACCCTGCTAATATTTCTTTTTATACCAGAAAGCATTACTCGTTTTATTATCAGAAATATTTTCACAGTTTTATTCATTTATTTTTCGCCAGTGATTTTTTTTCCTTCTTCTTCTCACATTCCCGGGCCCTGTTGTATTATGCAGCTCTTCAAGTAGCGTAATCTCTTCTTATTCTTGGGATTAACGACACGGTATTAATGATCCCGGACTTTATCGGTGCTTAGAGTTAGTTATTTGTCATTTACTTTTTCAGAGCGAGAGGAAAAAAACAAAACCAAGCAAGCAAAGTGGCTTTGATCTTGGTTCCTCCGCTTTTTTGCATCATGTTTTAGTCAAATGGGCTTTGGAAGACCTTTTCCCCTCTTAAACATGGCAAAATTCTCTTGAAAGACCTTTTTTGAGGCACTTAACAACTATTGCGGTACACTTGTGTTGTTGGCTGCCAACCGAAATGATAAAACAAACTTTCTCCTTCTTCTTCATTTTATTTGCCTTATCATTTATTCATAGTTTTTCCTAAATATTTAACTTATATCTAAACCTTTTATCTTTTATTCCTTGCAAGCAAATTCCTATAATTACTTTCCTCCATTTCTGAAATACCACCAAACAGGGTTAACATAGCAGAGTTACTCTAACTGACTTAAAATTATGATCATTTGTATATAAGTTATCATATCATGATATAAAGCTGAAAGTGTAAATCATTTTTTTACAAATTAAAACTCTGCATAAAATGTTCCATTATTTTATTATCTTGCATATTCTCAATAGAAATGCAGCTTCTCCATGCCTCATTCACTTTTATACTTGGATCATTAGGAACTTTTTGCTGTGTTTTGTTCTCTCAATTTGGAATGCGTCAGAACAAAACTTGAGACAGCATTTACGGCCAGCCCCACGAAAATATAAATGTAGTATAATATATATGTCGTAAACCTAAGCATAATATTATAGTATGTATGTATGTGTGTATGTAGGACGGTATAACTTTAACATGTGAATTGTAGACCGACAAAAGAGAAAGTCTTTGGCGTTTTCTATTACGGTAGCTTGGAAAGCCAAAGGGCGAGAGTAAACCCGATGGTCGAGTGTGATGCCACTTTTAACAGGACTACTATTGAGGGTTAATAAACCCAAGGGCTTTTAAATTCGTTAGGGCTTTGAACCCGACAGGCGTTGTACAGTTAGCTTTAAACTAGCCAATGTCAACAAGAGTTTTAAACTTTCAAATAATAAGGAATTATAGGTGAATTTAAACCAGCCAATGATAAATGTACATTTTAAACTTTTAAAGCAAGGAGCGAGAGGTACGCTTGCTTTGGTATAAATATAATTAGGTTTGAATTTAATATATAAAGAGGTGTTTGCTCGGTTGGGGCAAGCAGTTCTCAGGGGTAGAGCAGTACTTCAGTTCATGCAATTCAAAGCAGTTAGAGGCGGTTCACGTAGACACTTCAGTTTAAGTAACGCATTTTAAGATTCACGTTCTGCGGGCACTTTTGCATAGGATTTACACGCTGAGTTCATAATAAATTCAATTTCAGAGCGGTTTTCAGATTCAGTTCATATCCGTGGAAGTTACGGCAGATGAATTTATATTCGATGTAGATCAATTCTATCGTACACAAAACGCCAGAGGATGCGAAAGATCTTGAGCACAATAAATTATGTGTGTGTGTGTGTGTGTGTGTGAAGTTATGTATATTACTGATCTCCTCTCCCAGGGCTATTGAGTACTAATCAACAAAATAACCCATTAGTACCATGAGAAACTTTCGTCACCGAAGCGTAAACATCAATACACCAAAATCGCTTCATAATTTCGCATCACCAATGTGAAGCAACAACAATGACAACAACGCCACCGGCAAATCATCTGATAATTTGCTGCCATCCCAAAACTACCTCATTCTTCACTTCCAGAAAGAGTCTTAAATCTTATGGGGCAAAGTCAGGCTTGCAGGGAGGATGTTTGAGTAGAACCACTCTCGAATTCGCAAGAAACTCGGGACATGTGTTTGGCTTGGGGAAGAAAGGCCTTATCGTGGTACAAGTTTCGAACCGTGGCCTTGGGTGGTGATTTCTGAGCTCTTGGATGACCTGAGGCCTGATACCTTGAGTAGTGAAGGTGAACAAATCTTCTTTAATGACCTTGGGGCTTCCTCGGAAGGTACTGGTGTTATCTCGTTTGCAAATACTAAGACTTTGTCTATAGCTTTGATACTAGGACATCATATTAAACAGGCACTTTCATCATCTGTGACGATTTTGAGACATTTGGTGGGTCGCGAAGTCCTAAGACCCACAAAAATGTACACTGTAATATAGAAGTCCAATACAAATGCGTTATAAAGCTATTTCTGTTTGATATTTTCTTATTAATGTCATTTTCTTACCCTTCTAGTACAATTTTTAATAATCATCTTGATTCAATAATGAGTGCAGTATTCGATTATTGTTCGTTTCTTCCATTCGCGCGTCACGTGTGGTGTGTACCCCCGACTCTGTTTGTCTTTGTATTACGAAAATGCAACAATGCTGTCTGGGACGGAAATACGTGCATTCAAATAATTATAATTCTATGTTTATTTCTATTAAATTTGTAGTCATTTATAGTCAGCTACAAAACAAAACGAAACTTGTTGGTACACATTATCTGCGGTTGTCATACTTCTGGATATACTTAAGGTATAAAATTACAATAAGCAATGTGTTATGTTAAACATGACCATGTGTAAATACTTTCAGACATTCTGAAAACTTAACTGGTGCTACCTTACGTTGGTAAGTGAAAAGTTGGGCGATACTACAGAAATATCCTGAAAACTCTGCAAGATCATATCACACACTTGCAAAAGGCCACATTTCCTTTAACAAACTGGTCACTCGCCACGAAAATACACGGCCGCACAATGCAAAAATTGTTGCTGAATATCTCACAAAAATCAATGCGAAGTATGTCCCTCATCCTCCCTATAGCCCAGATTTAACCCTACTACTTTTTCTTTCGTCCCCAAATTGAGCTAAAAAAAAAAAAAACCTGGAGGTATTTTCTATCATCATGTTTTTAAAGGCTGACAGAAACGTTGGAACAGGTTCACGGGGACTACTTTGAGAAATATCATCAAAAGTATGCGGATGAATAGAGGTATGATTATTCTTTATTGAACAGATCACATATATTTAGGAGTGGAAGTATTTTTACTTGTGAAATGTTGGAGTGTTCATTAATAAGCACTTTTATGTATATGAAAAGTTAATATATGTATTAAATTATAAGGTCTTTTGAGTTTTTATTTAAACATTTTATCTTAAATGCGTATGTATTTCTAACATTAAGTCACAGAAATCCACCCCTTGGTCTTGAGCTCAGGAACACATGACTGTTGATCTTCCGAACACATTACAAGCAGCAGCGATCTACCATACAAATAGAACGCTCACTTAATTTTTTTTAATGTGTCATTTATTGTCACTTTGATTATATGCAGCGTCAGATTAGATGTGAATACTCTATGTGTAAGTCCTGTAGTCAAGGATAGAATGATGGTGCAATGAGCTTGGGAATCTTGGCGCCTTAAAGCTATCATTCACCATCTCAAGGTAAGAAAAACCTCTGACAGACAGATTGACCTAAAAGGGAATCGAAACCAGGGCCTTTACCACTAGCCCACAAGGTAGTTTTAATATTTTCTTAAAATGACGTACTTAAAGTTCATAATACTAAATAAATAAATAAATAAAAAATACATTTTTGAGTTAGTACCTTTCAGCTCTAATCCAAATGGTACTTATAGTGGCATTTTTCCAAATACTTTGCCAAGATAATAATAGAGTATAGCATCTTAAGCCAGGAAGAGAACAACTTTGTTGCGAATATCCCAAATATCCAGTCACTAGAATACTCTGGGAACATCCCTGAAACATCTTTCTTAATTAACAAATTCCTTTGCTAGTTTTCTGTATAGCGCTGAAAATCTAGTTTTACCCCTTTCCAGTGAGGACAGTCCGTGTGCGGTGAATCCCTTCTTCTGCAAACAATACAAATAAAGTTAAAAATGTTTCTAGCTACTGTAGAACTGTTATCCCTTATGGTCACATGGGTTTCCAGGGCGCACTTTGGTCTTGCGCTGTTTTGGTCCCAGGAGAGCGTCTCGTGAGACCGTTCGCTCTAGTGGCGAAGCTGGTGGAATCACGCTTCCTCTTCCCTCACTTGGGAAATCTTCTCTCATCTCTTTTCGTGTCCCTTCCCCTCTCCTTCGTTCTCTTTACTCTTATTTTCTCTTTCAACAGGACTCTTGGAGACGGTAGCCCATTGCGGCAGATCTCTCTTTATTGACCTTACCAAGTCAAAGCCTTGCCTTGCCCAATCCCGAAAATTGTAAGAAGTGCAGGATATTCCGGTTCAAAGTCATGTGATGGGAAATATTGTCGAGGATAGGAGATCGGTGCTAAAAACGGCATATGACTTAAGTATTGTGGTACTAACGTTTGAAACACCATCTCCCCGAACTTTATTCCAGTTAAACTTACTATTAGATCTTACTGGTGTTTCTGAAGTCCATAATCGTAAGTGTGAAGAAGAAGGACATTTGGAACACAGCTGTAGAGTTGTTCGTTTGCATTGTAGGTATTAGTAATATCCAAGCCATAATAGTTTTACAAATGCTACACAAATTAAAGTTCTCTTAATGAGGGATTTCAAGCGTTATAAAATATACTTAGTTATCAACATGCCGCGATAAACTTACAATTATTTGGAAACATATTTTAACTCCACAAAATATACTAATTTAATATACCATTATTAACTCATTTCATATTCGTCTCATGAAGAGAACACAGGAACTAGAATTAAAAAAAAAATAATAAAAGTTTTATCACGAAGTTTCCTAAGACATTTCTCTCGGCTATTATAGTTAAAAATAAAATATTTAGGAACAAAAATTCCGTAACGCAGGAGCCTGCGTAAACTAAGCGAATTTCTCAGTAGCTTGAATAACTTTAAAAATGACATAAAATCGAAAGTATGGCCTTCTTAATTAATGAAATGAAATGCTATGACAATACTGTGTGCTTTTAGGGAAACAAAATTGGAATTCTTGCAATCTATAAGTAACACAAAGGAGAATCGCATTTTTAGAATTATTATTACTATTATTGAGATTAAATCACAAAAATTAATGATATAGTATTAATTAAATGAAATATCTTACCACTGATAGACAAAGCTATACTGTGTGGGTATTTTTAAACTAAAACAAGAAAAATAACACAAAGTTTCGAGTTACATTGTGTATTTAAGAAGCTGTTCATATGTGTCAATAAAACAAAAACATAAACACAATACACTACGGAAATATTACACGATCAACAATATACAATCGAAAGTACTATCGATTTTTCACTAGTTGTGAAACATAATTTAAACGATTTTGTAGTAAAAACCTGTAACGAAAACGTTTTCTGGTGGCTATACTACAAATATAATTCTCAAACACATGTTAGATTAATATTTCACATTTACATATATTTTATATTGTTAAATATAAAATATATGCATCTTTATAAATACAGTTTATAGGCTGAATTAATTTGTTCTTTTAATTTAAAATAATATAAAGAAAATTAAACACAAGAGCGCTTTTTAAGTTTCAGATTTCAAGTATACTGCTACTCCTAAAGGTACGATTTCCCTAATTTTCCGAAAATATTTTTCTTGTTTTATTTAAGTAGTATTTACCGAATACTGTTGTGAAGAAACAAATAATCTTGCCACTAAAATATTTTTAAATGTTGTGTTCAGGTAAACCCTCACTCCTAATAATTTTATTTCACTAATTTTAGGAAACTATTTTTCTTATTTAATTTCAATGGCATATACCGAGTTTCCTTCATAAATTTTAAAACCGGCCCGCTAGAGTTATTTTTAAATTTCGCTTTAGCTTCCATTTGGTTTTCAAGTATACTCCCCCACTCCTAATGGCCCGATTGCCCTGATTTTCAGAAACCCTTTTTTTAAATTTATTTAATGAAATATACTGAGTTAAGTTTAGAAAAAAAAACAACAATTGCGGTCGCTAGAGCGATTTTTTTAAACTTTTGGTTTCGGTTAAGCCTTTCCTAATGGTCTAATTTTTCTCGTTAACGTTTAGACGAGTTTTTTGTTAATTAATGTTTTGTGCCGAGTTTTGTTGAAAAACTACAAAAACGCGACCGCTAGAGAGTTAACATACATATATTTATTCCTTTTATTTTTTCTCGACGAAACTAAGTATATGCCATTGAAATAAATTAATAAAAAATAGTTTTCGAAAACCCGTGCGTGACATCAGACTTTTAGAAGTGGGGGTGTAAGTGAACCCCCAAATTTCAAAATCGTTCTAACAGCACCAATATTTGATTTTATGCAACGAAGCTCGGCATATTACTATTTAAATAAAATGAAATAAGTACTTTTTGAGGATCATTAAAATCGCACCAGTAGGACTGGATGAATGCCTAAGTTTAAAGAAATTTAAAAATCGCAATTTTTAATTATTTTTAAAGGGAATCGGTATATGCCATTGAAATAAAATAAGAAAAACAGTTTCTGAAAATCAGTGAAATTAGATTATTAGGAGTGGGGATTTACCAGAAACCCAAAATTTAAAAATCGCCCTAGAAGAACCATTTTTTTCGCAACGGAACTCCATATATAACTATTTAAACAAAATAAAAAAAATGTTGCTGAAAATCTCGAACATAGGGACAAGAGGTATGGGAGTTTACCTGAAACCCCAAATTTAAAAATCGGTCCAGCAGCACCAATTTTTTTCACAACAAAATTCGGTATATACTATTTAAATAAAATAATAAAAATATTTTCTGAAAACTAGCGAAATGAGAACATTGTCTGAAAATCTAAATTAAATTCTCAATTATTTCAAAGTAAAAGAACAAATAACTCAGCATATAAACTGTATTTATAACGATGCATATGTTTTATATTCAAAAAAGCATCGTCGTGAAGATAATTGTGAAATATTAATCTAATATTGTGTGAGAACTATATATGTATGTATAACATTCAGAAAACGTTTGCATTACAGGCTTTGAGTACAATAAAATTTAAATTAAGTTTCAAAGCCACTGAAAATCGATGAAAGTTTCAATTGTTTATTGTTGATTGTGTATATTTGCTTAGTACATTGTGTTTTTTAAACAATAACGTATTTTTGTTACATGACTTCTTCTTAATATACAACGTTTCTTTCTGTTATTTCTCTGTATTTTAGTGAATATAAAGATGATATATCAAGGGCTCAGTTCATAAACATAGCTCCATTTAAAAATGTTTAAAAATACGCACACTTTGTCTATTAGTGATCATATATTTAATTTGAATAATATTATACAATTAATTTTATGTTTTAATAATAATAATAATAATAATAATAATAATAATAGTTATAGTTCTAAAATGTGCTTTCTCTTTTGTGATACTTACAGATTGCAAGAAATCTAATTTTGTTCCCCTAATACCACACACGGTAATGTCATAATTTATTTAACCTCATTAAAAATAAGCCCTTTTTTGATTTTATATTTATTTTTAAAGTTATTCACCTTGGTGAGGAATTCACTTAGTTTACGCAGCTCCTGCGTGAGGAACTTTTTATCTATTCAGCACAATTATGTACAGCAAAAATATACAAGAGAACAAAGTGAAATATTGCAGATACTGTATATTTTTTAAAACGGTACATCTTGAGAGTTGTTACAGTTCAATAGAAGAACTATTCTGAAATATAAAATCCACAAACGAGTCCAATAATGCTATTAAGTAATTCCTTGCACATAGAAACCGCTTTGTGCATAAAACACAAGAAGCATTCTTTGTTGATAATGCTTTCACCTGAAACAATTATGATGATTGCCCAAGAAGAAATTGCTGCAAGTAGAAAAACCACAGACAGCTTGCACTTTCCCGGAACTGACCGCAGACATCTTGCTCTTGTGAGATTCAGCTCACCTGGATCTCTTGAGCGCGTGCACTTACCGTGACGACGTTTTTCGTGCTTTGTTTCCTCGCGTCACACCTTCAGCAATTGTTTTCTTCCACATGATTACCGATACGCAGACTTTCTGCGCTGAGAAAAACAAATGAGGTTTTTCCGCTTGATAGAATTATGCAGAACCTTTAGTGGTAACATGCAGAAAAAAAATCAGCTACCATCTGACGAATGCAAGAAGTGACGATACAGAAGACTGGAGGTACGGAGAAATACACAGAGGGTGCCAAAAAAATGTATACACACTTCAGGCAAGGAAAAAACTGTGTTAACATAATAAAACTTAATTTACACAATCAGAAAATGAGCACTAATCATCTTAGCCTTTTATAGTTAACAACAGTTGCTCAAAATGACCACCATCGCCGTCGATACACTTCTGAGTACGTTGAACTACTGGTTGAGCAACGTTTGCGAAAGTGTTCTCAGCGATTGCAGCATATGCCGTTACAATTTCTTCCCGAAGTGTTGCCAGTGTAGCTGGTTTTCTACGGTATACACCATCCTTAAGAGTTCCCCATAGGTAGAAGTCCAAAGGAGTTAGATCAGGAGAACGCGGTGGAAACTCACGTGCACATTGCTTTGTAGATTTCTGCGGTGAGTGCTCAAAACAGTCCAAAACCACAGCCGAGGACGCGGGGCTTGTTGCTGTGCGAGGTCTACCAGACCTGCCCTTGCATACGGTACCATGAGTCTCAAATTTGTTTCGAATGTGTGCAATTGTTACTCGCGTTGGCGGTTCTGTTCTGTACAATGTTTCCATTGCTTTTGAACTTCAGTAACATTCTCGGTTTTCCAATACTACTTCAAACTGGCTCAAACGATAATCTTGGTTCCAGTTTGTTGTAGCAACGTTAGCATAACGTAATATGAATCACGTCTGTTTACAGAACGTCATACGATAATCTTGGCTTCATTTGCTCAATGTTGATTTACGAAAATCTTGGCTTCATTTGTTCATTGTTAATTTACCTGTCACGTAGCAACGCTATCATAATGTATGAGAGTCACATCTGTTTACAGAACATCATACTAGACATTACTGTTGTTTTTCGGTTCAACTTTAAAATATATTAAATAAATATCTACTGTGAAAGTGAGTATACATTTTTGGCGCCCTCGGTATTTAGAGTGAACGTTTAATGCCCACTGTCATAGATATTCCGACCAATACATGAAATTAAATGGATGTATGGGGAGATGGACGAATAGATGGGCATGCAGGGGATGCAATTTTTTTAATAGTGTTTAACGCTCGTTTTTACTACTGAGGCATCACAGACGATGGACACTGATGATACATGAGATGAAATGATAAACCAGGAAAGGATTTACATATTAAAGAAAGGATGCGTTCAAGGCCTAAGTTTGGATACATCCCTGACATTTGCATTTATAATGACAGAAAAAAACCTGGATACACCTTAGGCAGGGAGGATGGTCCTGGTGGGAATCGAACCCTAGACCGAACCCAACTCACGAGTCCACGCCTTAACGACCTCGGTCACCCGTGGCGATGAGATGGAAGGAGGGATGGAGGAAAAGGCAGAGATGGGTGAATTAATGGATGCATAGATGGAGGAATTGATGGGAGGCAGAATGGGAAGAAGGAGGAGGGTTGGATTGATGGGTGATGAATGGAAGGAAAAGCGGAAGGGAGGATTGGAGGGATGGATGGATGGATGGATGGGTGGATGGATAGATGCAGAAAGAAATGGCTAGCGATGGAAAGGATAGACGCATAGAGGGTACAAGGAAGGAGGAATGTATTTTTGGATGAATGGAGGAAGGAAGGGAGGGATTGGAGGAGTAGAACGATGGAGAGAGAGCAGGAGAGAACGATGGATGGAGGAATGAAGCATGAAAGAATGGAAGAATGAATGGAATGGTAAGAGATGGAGGGAGGGATATATGGAGGATGGAGCAATAGTAGGATTGGATGTAGAAAGGGATGTATAGAGGAATGGAGGGAGAGCTAGGTGGATTAACGAAGGGAAGGATTGAATGGTGAATGTATATATTGATGGAGGGAGGGATGAAGAATGGAAGAGTGGGAGGAATTAAGGGCGGGAGGGGTATGCATGGAGTAAGGTTGGAAACTAGCAAGCGTTGGTTCGTTCAATGGAAGCAAATACCGAATAGAAAGTAGAAAAGTTATAAAAAAGTCATATACAAGTAATTCCATGTTTTACACCGTTTAACGCCCGTATTTACGATTAAGGCGCCCACATGCCACGAATCCTGATGGTATTTGAAATGAAATGAGAAACTTGGAATGGAATTTTGGAAAAAAAAAAAAGCGTTCCAGGCCTAGGTACAGGATACCTTTCTGACATTCGTCAATGATTACTGAGGAAAACTTGTCAGGGAGAACGTACCTGGCAGGATCCCAACGAATGAGTTCAAGTTTTAGCGTCCTCGGCCACTCTTTGCTGCCGAAATTATATAAATGAGCAAGGCATAATGAAAGAACTAGAAATAGATATGGAATGAGAGAAACAAGGAAAGAGTAGCGAAAGCAAGACAAAGGAAGGTCTGAGCAGAATTGCAATGCAGATTCCCACCTGTAGCGTCCAAGGAATAATACTCTGTATAGAAACACAGTTGTTTGTAAATTCACTGTAACTGCTAGATAGCTGTGCCCCACCCCAACGTGAGTTATGGCGAATGATCGCTACATGGGATTTGAGAAAAATGGTGTTATTTTCTGTTATTGCTTCCAATGTTTTGGATCTAATGGGTTCGTTCTTCTTAGGCTAGGAAGTTTCTCTGCGATATTCCGAGAAGAGAAACGGCGAAAGAACATGGATGGGAAGGGAACTTGAGGTTTCAAGAGGGGAGAGGAGGATAAAAAAAAAGAAAGAAAGAAAGCCGGGTTAGGAAGGGCTGAGGGAAAATCCCAACTTTCAATCTGGGTGCAGCGATCTGAAACTAACTTCAATAATCAAACCGTAATTCCCAACCGAGGTACCCTGTCAGGGCGGCATGCCCCTGCGCCTCCTCCCCATATCAAAGTGGCTGGCTGCATAATATTACTTCTACCACGAGGGTGGATGATGCACCATTCGCTATACGACACTGCGAAATAATTTAGCCACTTTGGAACCCCATTCGTCTGTAGCATCTTCCTGCAATAGAATGACGTTCTAATCTGCGAATTAAAATTTGCACAATCGCTCAGTCACGGTGTCGCGACTTATTTTAGCATAAAAATATATAAATAAATGCACATTTCTTCTGAAACATGGATACTTGCTTTGAACATAACAAAATACTGCTGGTGTTGACAGAAACCAGCACTGTAAATAAGGGCGGTAATCAGATTAAAAGCAGCATCGGATTCCTTTTTTTTTTTTTCATCTGCAATGAGAGTCATGCATTATATAGGACAGAGCCAATGCTGTGATCTAAGCCATCGATCATCGATCTAATCAGCTTCGGGAACAAGCACAGAAATAGCTATGCACAGAGTAACACTATAAACAAACTTAACACAATATTTATTTTTAATCTTGAAAATGCTCAGCCTAACACGCGCCAGTGTATTCATTAAGTTAAAATCATGTTACTAGTTTTTTTCCAGTAACGAACACGTCGAGGATTGGTAACTGTAGCGGCCCCAAATTCGATTTGCAGGAACTACATGTCTGCTGCACATTCAAATTACAATTGGGAGTAGGGGCAGAGAGAGAGAGAGAGAGAAATAGAAAGTTAGATGCGATTTTGGAACAGTATTTGAAATGTGGGAGCTTGTTCACGACATTGTGGAAATTATTGTCGGATTTAATTAAAACGACAGTCAAACTATGCGTTGTTCTGCATGCGTACACCATACAGCCCACACACTGCCTTAAACAATGTTTTAACAAAGAGCTGATTAGTAGCAGTTTTAACCTGTTTACTTTGGAGGGAAAAAAAATTCTTGCGAAAACAGAATCATATCCATTTCCATGCCAAAGTTTCTGTTATTGTCACTTGCTTATTTTTCCTACATATTCAGCAAATGAATGAGTAAAGGCCATGCTTTCTTTAACATTATTTATACGTGAGTTAATTATTTCCACTACAGAATAACCACCTATTTTATTTATGTGGCAGTGTTTGAATTCCCTTTATTGCTTGTGACTTAGTAGGTTTATTTGAGACCAGAGGCAATCACCCGAGTACGAAGGATGTAAGATTGACCATCCCAAAATAGATTACCGTATTTAGACTAATCTAATCGCGTCATCGAATGTCATTCGCACCCCAAATTTGAAACTTAAAATCATAAAAAAAATATTTTTCATATTCTTGTACGGCGTCTTAGAGATAAGCCTGTTTGCTTCATAAAACAATCAGAACGTAGAATTTATAACTGGACTAATGTTACATGTTGGAACGCGTGGGACAAAATCCATCTCTTATGCTGTTGCTAGGACAGTTGGCATAGGTCAAAGAAGAAAAAGTTATTTCTTACGGTGTCACTAGTCACAGGTCGCTTGTTCCTCCCCCTTTCATGTACGAATTCCAAAACTTTTTCTTCAATGTCAGGAGTCTTCCTTTGCGAGGACCAACCAATTTCTTCCTACAGCTTTAGTTGTAAATAACACCAATTTCTGTTGAGAACATTGCTCTCAATTACATTGAACTCTCTTTCTGCCTTTCTGTTACCAATTTTTAAGCATAAAGAATTACTTTACGCTTGAAAGTACCATCTCAAGAGGTTCTTCTCTGTTTGCCCTCCATTTCATGACTGCCTACTATTCAAACTCTCTATGCCATAATAGGCAACAATAAATGTAACGCAGTCATCGTGTCGTCATTCCGCTATGCATTCGGGGTTTGCATTCACTGGTGGAAGCCTCTTGACCTTCAGTGGCTGCCCGAATGTCGCAAAGACTGGAGTTAAAGTTCCCTTGAAGCAGGCAATTGAGCTCGTTCAGTCGTGTTTATCACGCCAAATGTTTTCAATTGCATTCCTCTAGAGTGCGTGTTAGACTTTCCACTATATGTATATTATAGAATATGTCGATAGTGAGATATAGGCAAATTATGATAGTTATGTACAAAAGGTCGTACAAGTATAGATTGCCAGACAAAGTTCGAACCCAAGACATTTTCATTGACGGAAAGTCATGACAAAAATACAGAAGAGAAGATTGCTGAGATAATTTATCGATTAGAAACTCTTTAGCAAGTTAGTATACCTGTCGGCAGTGCGTATAAAGCCACTCAGCTCCTGCTTGTTCATTAAAATAATATTCGAGAGGATGAACTGCGGCTATTGCATAAAAAGGATGTAGGCATATCTCACAGCGATGCGCAGGCACTTCGAGTGTCTGTTATACAGTGAATACACATTAATTATTATTTACTATTAATAAATAACAAAAAAAATACACGTTATGAGTCTTCGCACTGCGTGACGGCAGATGGAAAGAGATAAGCAGTAACTTCCCTTCGACAAAAGCAATTGCCGACTGCGTAAGGGAATGGAGACTCTGTATCTCTAGGTTCTTTGACAAATATAAATGTTATTCATTCTAGAACATTAAAGTGTGCTTTCTTGTCATTTTTCGCCACTAAAATAAATTTATAAGGTAGTAAAACTGCCATTTTCGTTCCTGTAATTAGAACTGATTATAATAGATAGGGATTTCAGAAGTATATTTATTAAATTTTAAGAAATGTTATGTTTACTAAACTCTTCCATTAGGTTTTATTTTTACGACAAATGTGTGTACATTTTTTTCACATTTTGGATAATATAAGCTTTGAAATAGAACCCGCCGTAAATCAGAAGTATGTAAAACTACCTCTAAATAACCCCTAAGAAAATTGTTCATTAGGCATCATGGAAAATAATAATAATAATAATAATAATAATAATAATAATAATAATAATAATAATAATAATAATAATAATAAATGAATATGACCTAGCCCCGAGGCTCAAACTTTTACAATGGCCTCCTTTCTTTTCCCAGTTTTTGTGACACATACGCAGTGTATATATTCCCGCTCTCTCATTTTGATGAAAAACTTATATTCAACATTCTATCTTATTTTTTGGAAGATAAATGATTATAGAGGGTAAAACTGACAAATACACATCAATCATTAAGAAAAAAATCTAAGTAATTAATACACAATTCAAAAGAATATACTGAAATATTTTTTAAAATTTTAATAATAACATATTATGATGCACTTATTATCGCGTTATAATATGTTACACAACCGTGAGTGAGTGGGTGGTTTGCACGCGAATATGTTCTATGACATAAAAATATATCAGACATCGCGGATGGTTTAAAACAGTATTGTGAAGGAATAAAAAGTTTAGAGAGTTTTATCAAAAATAATATCACAAAAAGGTCTGAAACGCACTCATTAACGAACGTAATGAGTGAATTTATCTGAAAAGCTCAGACCCTCGAGTGATATTTACTATGGTTACTTCCCGAATAAAATAAGAATTTAAATATAATTCTTCTAAACTTTGCTTAGATTATTATAATAATTGTGCAGTTTGTATTTTGAATACTCAAGCTTTTCAAGCTATCTAGCAAAAGACGAAGAGCCAAATACGGGTTTGGGATTATTTCATGAATAGAATAAGAATAAAAGTAATATGTGTGTGTGTGTGTGTGTGTGTGTGTGTGTGTGTTGTGTGTGTGTGTATGTGTGTGAAATTCACACACGGATTTTATTAACAATTGTATAAAATATTATACTTATGAATACCTACCCCACCGCCACGGGTGGCCGAGGTCGTTAAGGCACGGACTCGTGAGCGGGAGGTCTGCGGTTCGAATCCCGCCAGGACCGTCCTCCCTGACTGGGGTTTTTTCCAGGTTTTCCTCAGTCTTCATAACTGGCAAATGCCGGGGAGGTACCTAAACTTAGGCCTGGAACGCTTCCTTCCTTAAAAAAAAAATATCCTTTCCCAATTTATCATTTCATCTCATGTATCACCAGTGTCCACCGCCTGTGGTGCCTCAGTAGTGAAAACGGGCGTTAAACACTACTCAAAAAAAAAAAAAAATACCTACCTATTCAGAAACCGTGAGAATGAAATAGACAAAGTCTACTATTACAGTCGCAAACAAAATAGAGAAAATATTTTACCATCCTGGACAACATATTCATTAAGATTTATGGTTGCTTAGGTAGATATTGTTACATAATTTAAGTTTTTTTTCCACACTGTTTGGCTTAAAACTCAAAAACGATTGTTTGAGTGAATACACTTTAAGTTAATTAAACTTATAATTAGTGAAAACACAGAAAACTGCTCAAGAATTATATAGTGCAGGTATAGATAGACTACACTGACCACAAAACAAACGCACATCGCGTGATAAAACAAAGTTTATCTTTCTTTTTTCTTTCGGTAATTTCACTGCGATATCCGGGTGTGATTGGTCATAATTCAAAATTTTGTTTCGTTTAATTGGATGATTTTAAGATGACGTCCATTAGTGAAATAGTTAGCTTAATTATGGCTCACCATTTCACGGCAGGGGTATCTCCTGACGAAGCGGATATAATATCTGGGCATCTGTTCAAGTTATCGCAATTAAAACTACGATTACAATAAAAATAATTAAGTACCTTGTGACAGAAGATGTTGGAAATGCCTGTTACATTAATTGATTTCTGGCATATTTTAAAAAAAATCTTATTCACATAAGTCAATTTTATCTTCCGAAATAGTATCATATTTTTGCCTGATATTTTCTTATAATGTGTGGAGGTTGGTTCCACACATTTTACTTTTAAATTTTCGCCATAAATAAAGTTGACATACTGTATATCATTCCATTTATAAAATCGGGTTTATCTATACCTCAGTAACTCTTATTTTGCACTGAAACATGACCATATTAGTGAAACCATGTTTCTTCAGTAAATAAGCTTTGATCAATTACTGTATCATTAACGTTCTGTAACCTCTAATTACAGAAATTTACCCAAATATCAGGCTTGGTACTCGTAACTCGCAGACAACAATGAACTTGTATACTTTCAATTTGCATTTAACTCATGAACTAATGCTTGCGAAAGACGTTACATCCTTTTCGCCGGGAGGTACCGCTCTGATTGCCGACCGCTCAGTTGCCGTGACACGGACGACAAAACCATGAAATGCTAAGATATTACACTACTGTTTTCCAATTTTTTCTAGTAGCCGAGTTATGTAACTTGTGATACCCAGAGAGATCAAATTGATATTAATTGTTGCATTAATATGCTGCCTTTTTTTTTTTTTTTTTTTGAAAATCAAGTTAAAAATAATTATATTCTTTAAATGATAAAAATGTAAACACAGTCATGTATAAACAAAGAAGTAAAATAGAAATTAATTAATTTAAAATGCCAGTATATGTGGAAATATTGTAATTAAATGTGTGCATTATTAGGTGAATTAGTGTCTGAGAAAGATATACCGGAAGTACGTGAATATAAAGCTTAAATTCTCTTTAAAGGAAACCACACAGTCCATCTGTCCACATACAGAAATTTTTAAATTTTATATAAATTATTTCTAGGGTAAAACACTTTAACTGTTTTTACTACAATATAAAGCTTGATACCAAAGCGAGCTTCTTATTTTAATTATTATACCTATATTCTTTAATACAACGATGCAAATCCTAACCCAATATAAAGATGAAAACTCTAACTACATATAACGGGTCATCGACAAGTTCCTCCGCACTCGTGTAATGTGCACCGCACAGGAGAAAGTTGGTAATACAGCATAACTGACTTCCTTCCTTTAAAACCAATTTAAATAAATTAATCCTTCCCACCGTTGCTAGAATTTGGACTTTGGAGCGTGTGCTCGCCTTGCTCAAAGTGAACACTATAACTATATAGTGGGTGTGTGGTCAATGTTGCCACCAAAATTCGCTTTCCTAGTCAAATATCGACGGCACAATGGCTGCGGAGCGACTTCTCGATAACTGTTAAACTTCGGATGCGAGATGTAAACGACTTACATATTATTCTGCTGCTTCACCTGTTGTAACAATCTGTCCACTCCAGAAAGCTTAACTGTTGGAAATAAAATATTTTAAATAAAAATTCACAAAATTAAAATTATTAATAAGCTAATTACATTCACATTTAAAGAAACAAACTTTAATTAAGGATATATGTATGTATTACAGATGATATTTTGTTGGTTTTTATATTTTTTCAATAATTTTAGCACGCTATTGTTGATTTCTCAGTGTTTTTTTTTAATTACAGTGACATATCAATTAAAAGATTCTATACCGAACACAGAATTAATTATTCCTGCTGCAATAACGTGGATATTGATACAATCTTTCTTGACTCACAAGAAAGAGTGTTCAACAAAAATGTTAAATAGAAACATGAACTTTTGCATTTAAAGTAATATGAGAATGTAAAGTGATACTGAAAACAAAATAATGACAATAATGTAGAAATAAAGTCTATAGTTTAATATGGAGTACAAGCACTTAATTTAACAAGATATCACAAACATTCCTAACAACCAGGTAAACTTGTTCAGTTTCATACAATTTATCTTTAATAAGTTCAAAAGTAGAAAGGTGTCTTCAACAAAACTTAAGGCACTTAGACATTTTGTAAGGGATGGAATCATAATTGTGGAAGTATGGGAGGAAAGAAACATGCGAACCTGTATTGGAGAACAGAGAACAGAGCCTAGAAAAGTCTATGTCTCATTTCGGTTGATAAAGAATTCATGATCACCCAGTAAAAAATGTTCAAGCAAAAATTCGCTAAAACGCTCTGGAGAACTAGAGAGATTGCCTGGGCCTTACAGTCGATTCTGGTGGTGTAGTGGTAACCACAATTGCCTCGTAAATCCGAGATCGCGGACTGCCAGGTCAATGAACTTTTCCGGGCGTAAAAATTTTAACTATGACTTCCTTCGGAAGGGAAGTAAAGCCGTGGGTTCCGATAAAGAACCTCAAGCCTGAAAGAAGAGGCCTCTGAGCAAAATTTACCGGCCGTTTCACGCCCTGAGTTGAACGGGACGCTGATGATCTGAGATGTTAAAGAGAGTCCGTAAATAAAACAAATAAAAAAATTGGACCTTACCGAATGGTGTGGCCCAGGAGGTTACGTATGGTACTCGCATTCGGGAGGTCCCAATTTCAAATCTCTTGAGGCCGTCCATCCTGATTTTTTTCCCTCCCTCTACTCCCTGATTTCACCTCACTTCAATCACTTCATTCTGTCACAGAGTCGAAAGCTACCGTGGGAGGCGGGTTGGTGCACTTTGAGAAGGTTTATGTCCCGGAAGCGGCACTTTTGTGGGGTTCAAACTCCTTGGAGGGGAGATCTGTGGGCTTCGGTGTTTCTGTCTGGATCAATTGATCTTGGCCGCCCTGATCTCCCTTACTCAAGGAGGTGCACAAACGGCCAGTCCTTGAACAAGGCTGAAGTGCTAAAATGTCCTGCTCACCATTTCCCTAACAATCCAATCTAATGCTTGGATCTTGAGTCATTATCATTTCGAAAAAATTGAAAAAAAATATTAATAAATAGATTCCAAATAAATTAAATGAGGATTGCTTGGTATGAAGTTTGTACTTCCTTGCTTTTGGAATAAAAATGTGTGCGGATTATCTTGAAACATGTGACGAACGAAAAGCATTTACGGTTTGTTACAACGATCCTCATATAGACTTGAGGCATTAAACACTTGATCTTTGTCATGAAGCACAACGCTGGTGGGATTCGAATCGTAATTCACGCTTAAACAACCTATCCACCTCATATTGACGGCGGTTACTTTGATTACTAAAGTTAATTTTGAATTGAATAGTGCTTTATTGCAGTTAGTCATAAACCCGCCATTAGTTTCCGAACAACCTCATATAATAACTCCTTTCATATTTGAAAATTGTGTAAACTATAGCCTGCCGCGGTTTTCCTTCAAGGTAACCTTGCATTAATGCCCTAAGATTACTCGAGGAAGTACATCCTTAATGGTATAACTCTTCCATGTTTGCCTGGTGTTGTACACGATGAACTATGTAAAGGTTGGCTTGTAGATTGCCAGTTGTGGAGCACAAAAAACAGGGGATTTTTCGGATAAAAATCAACGCTTAATAATTGCGCGTGGTATGTACGTTAAAAAAAACGGAAGAAGCAAAGAAATAAAACTACACAGAGTCTCTTGTACTGCGCCCAACGGAGCAGAAATGAATCAACGAACGCAGTGAACCTTGTGGAATGGAATCTCATTAGATCTTTATTACTATGACAAACATGGGTTGCGGTCACAAACTCTTTTTGCTTCCCTATCTATCTTCATTCGATAAGGATCTGCACTTGTAATATGGAATACCTTCCTTTCTATATGATTACATTGCCCACTCTCTACGGCGTTAGGGCAGAGGACGAAGATGTGGTAGATTCGTTTGAACCGCTAATGGTAAAAACGCACGAATCATTTGCAACATTCAATTCATCTGTACAATGCGTGAAAAACCGAATAAGTCTCAAAAAGCTAATTTTACAGGACAGACAACGTTTGGAACTGCCGCCAAAGTCGAGAATTGGTGTTCGAAAACGGTTTTGAAGGGATAGAGCATTTATTTATTTTTCAAATAGAAATGTTTACAGTTAACTATGCTTTTTAGTTTTTTTACCTATATCGGTTATTCCCATGTATTGTACATCTTTTTAGGCGATTTACCTATTAATGTTCATATTGAACTGAGTCAAACTTTAACCATTAATTTCATTTTTATTGGAAAATGTTCCAAGTTTATGCAGGGGAGTATTAAAGTATATTTAATTCCACAAATTTCGTTACAGTCAACACTTTTTGAGTTACACATCTAAAAACGTACTTTAAATCGTATCGAAATAAATTGCATGTAAAATGGATTTACAAATTTTTAATTTCACATGTTTCCTAAGATTTTGCTCTAGTTAACTCAAACATTAAACATGTATTTATTTGAATTATAATTGCAAAACTTCAAAATCAATATATTAGCTATATTCATGAGTATAAAAAGGCATGGTAACCAGACAGCGGGCTACATTGTTAACTGCATGGTTTGGCAGGCTCCTTCATTGTGAAAAAGTCGAACTGTTCGCCTCCGTATCAAAACAGAGAAAATGACAAAACAGCTTTTAATAAAATTGTAGTATAGATTATTGCAGCTCATCTGTTTATGGGTATTAATCTTAAAGATTAATCTTAAGGTTAATACTGCACAAGTGGTTTTCATAGTAAAAAAATAAAAATAACGGATTATTTAATTCACTTACCCGGATTTTCACGCAACCAAAATGAAGGCAAGGTAGTAATGTTCAAGTAAGTATTCTATTGGTGAAAAATAAGCATTTACCTCCATTGTTGCATTCCACACGTTCCAGGCGTTTTACGGTTAAATATCTCCGCAACTATTTGGAACTACACTTAACCGATTTTTCCTCTAATAAAATTGGACTTACCCGGTTTTTCACGCTCTTTGCAGATATTTGTTTACACAGTCCAAAGTCTAGGAAAAGAAGTATTGCTCATATGTCACGTAATTACAGTACCGAATGGAATCCGCACTTAAAGCATACCAGAGAGTGTTTGATAGCGTTTAACGGTCTCTTTTTATTACTGAAACATTGCAGGCAGTGGTTAGGGGACCAATTACACAAGTTGATTGATCTATGGTACGACAGTCATGTAAACAGTTCTAGGAACTACCCACAGACTGCAGCAGTAGTTCCGACGCAGTTTTGTTATCAACCCGCCATCTTAGAAACATATGCAATAATATATGGATTGGTCAAGAATCATAGTAGCTATGGCTGTTTGTTGCAGTGTAGACATGTGAATAAATGAAAAAATGAAAAATATCAAACGTGCGGTTATTAGGTACTTTGTGAAGAAGGGTATACATGCAACAGACATTCATACAAGCATGATAAGACACTCTAGGGACATTCTATACCATCATTTTCAAATGCACCAAGGAGTTTAAACGCGGCCTTGTAAGTTTGGAAGATGACCTACCAGCGTACGAGCAAAGTCCGTCAGGACACCGATAAGGTGCAGGACATGGCTTTGGAGGATTACTGATTGCTGAAGCTCTGGACATTTCGGGGAAAGGCGTATTTCACACATTGATGTAAGTATTGTGGTTGAATTATCAGCGTGATCAATGCTTTTTAGTAGTGTTTTAACGTCCGTTTCTTACTGTTAAGGCGTCACAGGCGGTGGGCATTGGTGATACACGAGATAAAATTATAATTTGGAAAAGGAAATATTTTTTTAAGGAAGGAAACGTTCCAGGCCTAACTTTAGGACACATACCAGGCACTTGCCATTTATGAGGACTGAGGAAATGCTATAAAAAAACCTCAGACAGGGAGTACGGTCCTGGAGGGAATCGAACCAAAACTTCCTACTCACGAGTCCGCGCCATAACGACCTCAGCCACCCTTGGCGGTCATGTAAGCCATGATGAGATATGGATGCACTAGCGTACATATGATACAAAACAGCAGTCTAAACAATGGAAGCATCGCGATTCTCCACCGCCAGAGGTCAGTCCTGGTGGTGATGTGCTAACCATCCTTGCCTTCAAACCCGTCCACGATCGATGGATTTTTTCGGGCGTAAAAATCCTAAGTATGTCTTTCTTCGGAATGGAAGTAAAGCCGTGGGTCCCGTGTCGTACATTTACGGCACGAAAAAGAACCTCAAGCCTGAAAGAAGAGGCCTCTGAGCAAAATTTGTCGGCCGTTTCACGCCCTGAATAGAATGGGATGCTGGTGATTTGAGATGTTAAACAGCGTCCGTAAATAAACCAATTCAAACGGCCAAAGAAGACCAAGTGTAAGAGATCGAACTGGAAGATCATGGCGTATGTTTTCTACGATGCCAAGTGTGCTGCTAATATAGTGCTGTATTTTTGAACCTATTGAAGACAAAAAGGCCGGGTTTATTAAATAAGAAACTCATCTCGCATCGAGACAAAACTCACCATCATGCATATGTAGTTGCAATGACGAAAATCAATAAATTAGGGTACGATTTATTGCCACATCCACCTTATTCCCCTGAATTGGCTCCATCGGATTTCTATCTGTTCCCTAAATATATATGAATAAACAAATATATAAAAAATTCCTTTAATTTTAAAGAGTGGAATTATGTCGCATTTAAGTCCGGCTATAGGGAAATAATTTGTAATCTTATGTCTTCAACTATCAAACCACATTGTTTTACAAGTTCTCGCTGGTTTTGTGCTAATTTCTTAAAGGTATAACTTTAAGTTTTGGAATACAAAATAGAACACCAATGTTTTGGGCCGCAGAAGTGGAAAAAGGGTTCAGAGAAATTGGCCTGTAATTCAATATGGCATTGAAAATAATAATACGGAAAGAAGAAGATCAGCAAGTAGGAAATCGAGGCAGAATGTAACACGAAAGTCTTCTTGAGTCTATCGAATGTAATTAAATTAACCTAGGATAAAGATATATATGCGCGTTCTAGGGAGAAAGGAAAGATCAGGAATGGCGGGAGTTAGACTGGAAAGTTAGAACACTAAAAAATAACATATACGATAGTTCGGGTAGGAGACTCTGCCCATTTTGTGAAGGGGATGAAGAATGAGTACATATTCTGCCTAAATGTATCCATTGGGAAAAACTGAGGAAAACTCTGCTTCCAGAAAACTTTTTAAGGCAATTAGAGATCGATTGGCATTCTGAGACATGTTTGCGAACCACAATAATTGGTTGAATATGGGAATTTTCCTACCCAAGCAATTTAATTTCTGGTGAGAACGCAGTGCAATTATAAATAATATATATTATGTTCCCATTCATATATCTGTATTACCGTTCTTCCCAATTTTTATTTATGTAATATTATCAATATTGTTTTATTTGTATCATTATTTATTCCACTTTCTAATTAGTTTAAGCATGTACGGTCTACGATCCATGCAAAAATATATTTGTAATGTGTGGGTATATAGAATTTTATAACAATAAAGATTCACCACCATCGCCGCCACCACCATCAACACTATTTGGAAAGGGTACAACTATAAGGAGAACGAGGTTAAATATCAGTATTAAAGTAAATACGAATGGTTGCTTAAAGCTCGCATTTCACGAACTGTAGCCACTTATTGACTTGATACAACCGTGTATGGCAAGCGCTAATGAGTAGATTTCGAAGGTTTAGGCCCTCTCCCTTATATACTCGGCTTACATGACTTTCTATTGTAAATAAGTAAGAGAGACTATACCTTCGGAATCTACTTGCTAGCGCAGTCACTAGTTTTAGTGCTGAGACAAATACTTATTAAAAATGTAATTGCTTTTACAAAACGTTTTAAATTGCCCTCGTGCGACGACAAAGACAATGCTTTTTTTGCTGTAGATCCAGAAAGATATTTAAGCCACTCTTATGTTCACTTTGAACCTCAGGCACGTTCCTAACGCCGTCAGTCAATGTCCTTCCTTTGCTTCCTAGGGAGCGAAGTTAGTGTTGAGTACGTGATCGGAAGCAAGTTTGATGATGGAGTCATCTTTTTCTGTTCGGCCACTCCCTTCATTTCCTACCTTCCCTTTTTCTTTGTAATTTGATTGCAGGAATATTTCAATTAGTAAAAGTTACTCCTTCAAGGCGAGCTATTGGAACCAACTTTGTCACTTGTCCCCTGTACAGCTAATTGAGTTCTTCAAAAGAAAGTTCAGACTCTAAGGACAGCAAGGAAGGTAGAGCAAGCTTGGAAAAGACTTGTTCTATTAAGAACACCCCCTCCCTTTCTACCAGGATATGACTTTCTACAAGGTGTCTGAGTAATTGTTTCAAACATTCTACATGTTCTGTAAATGCTACTTCATTAAAACGTGTAATAACTTCCTAAAAGTGCTAAAAACTAAATCAAAGCTCTCGTTTTCACCTAAAAGATCCTTTGCAAAACATTTTTCTGGCAAGATCCTACCAGTAAACTTTGCAATGCTAAGATGATAATGCATTTGATGGAGGGAGAGTCTTGAGCTGAGGGAAATTCTGCTCAATAGGTCCGTCTTGATTTCCTAAGTTATTTTGATACACTTTTCCGCTGTTTCCATATTTTACAATGTCCAATTTTGTGCATTTTAATTGAAGATGTCAAATTCAGTTTCAATGACAATTTATAGCACGGTGTTAGAGCATTGGCTCACTTCCCCCCCCCCCCCCAAGTGAGGAATTGCACGAGAGAAAGCACTTCAGCCTCAGAAATGGGTTTGGAGAAAATGTTCTTGTTACGAAAGCTTATTTATTCTAAATATCGTGTTTTTCCTGCTTATTGTAATATAATGCATTTTTACTGCAGTATAAGAAAATACTGTTAATCATTTCAACTTATTTAAAAAGTAATTAAAAGTCAAGTGCGTTAGGTATGACATTTTTATACAGAATCTTAAAGCTATAACTTTAAGGAATGTGTGCCTAAAGAGAGGAAAAAAAAACGATAAATAAATTATGTTATTTAATAATTTCTTCATAAAAAACCTTCCAAAGAATAGCGTCCCTGACTGCTGACCGGGAGGTCCCGGTTTCCATTTCCTGTACTTGCTTAGGAATTTTCTAAGTGTGAAGTCTGGAATAAGACCCACTCAGCCTCGTGAAGACAACTGGGGAGTTGCCTGATAGAGAGATGCATTCTTCGATTTTGAAAGCCGCGAGAGAGGCGACCGGCGGGGTGCCGGCCGGCATGCTGATTAGCCCCCCCCCCCCCTGCAATATTGCCCTCTAACAGTGGAGTCGTAAGACGGAGATAGAGGACGCAGCGGCGCTACGGCAGGCTAAGACCCGATATCGGGCTGGCGCGCCATGGAGATGGAGACATTCTTCATAGACATAGAACGATTGAAACTATGAATTAAAGAGAATTGAGGATCGATGAGACAAAATACAGTGATTTTGTTGAGTGACTCGGGAAAATGTCAACAGTTTGACTATCTTTGCAAAGATTCTTTTCATCAAGCAAGAGGCTCGCTGGATAAGTTTTAAATTCTCAGTAACTATATTCGTCACAATTTTTCAAGGTACTCAGTCTGTATCCTCTGAAACCATTTTCGGAAACCTCACACCATACGTTCACTCATACTGCAGCCAATTCCTCTGCTTGGCTCTGACTAAGGCTACAAAATTACTGACCTGGGACGTGAATTTTCACAGTTGGCAGAAAGGAAGAAGTCACATGGAACTGTAAATGGATGCATTAACAATTTTGCTTCTGTAATTTCTAACAACAATAGTTTTGAACTGTTCCTGTGTACAGAGGCATAGTCAACGAAATGTACTTTAGCACCTTTCCGGACTTGACGAGAGAGAATGGTCATCAGGTCATGAAGAGAGATAGAAACACTTGGTGAACTGAACCTTAGAGTCAACTCTGCTTTCTCTAACTCAACTTCTCTTTGTATTTACATGTGAGATGTTTTCTTCAGTCACTTTCTTTGTTCACCTACTGGTTCTCTTTTAGTCTTTAAGACATTATCGTTACCTCTATGCTGAAACAACGGAATACATGTGAGGTAGAAAATCCTGACGTAAATGCCCAAATGACTGTGTCTCATTAAAGTAGTTCTAGTTACTGCAAATTCATGGTTTGGAAAGGCTCTCTTTCGATCACTGTGAGTTTAATGAGCATGTCAGCAACAGCGCTCACAATAATGATTGGAAAAGTTTCTGTTACATTAATCATATACAAGAAAGGGTGATTTTCACTGCACAGCAATTTCTAACTCAGGGGTAGTCAGATCCTTGTGTCTCAAAAATGATTTTATGGCCCTTGAATAACATTTTTTATGGTTAGAACTGATTTGATCATTACCACCATCTGTATCTCCAGTCATATGAAGTTAATCAAAACGGTCGATATTTTCATCGGAAGGCTCTGTTTCCTCAAACCATTTATTCTCTTCCAGAGAGAAACTCTTACTTCTATCTATGCCAATAATGCCAGTAAATCTTATTGGATGGTGTACTATATGTTACAGTATACAAGGTGAGATGGCAAAACATGATCAATTAAAATGAGAGAAAATAATGTTTCAGACGAAAATTGCTTAGCTTGAAGAGATACATGATGGGATATTGTTAGCTTATTCATAACTGAAGATGTGGAGGCGATAATGTCACGACCCTAGTTGGACATGAGACAGGGCAGGAGCTTCAGGGGTTGGAGCAATGACTCCATTTAAACCGTGCACCTTAGTGTTTATTAATCAAGACAAAGAGTATTTGAGAATATCTCGACTTGGGTCTGGAACTTACCTTGGGTTGATTTGCAGAACTAAGTACAGAGCCGGTTGTGGTGCCGACGTCTGTTTCGTTCCCCGCCGGGCAAGAATTCACTCTGGCATTCCTTATTTCTGAATACTTCCGCTGAATCGCCCTTATGTTTCATACTCTCTCTCGAGATTCGGTCAAGGCTCAAAATATTGCGAACGGATTTGGTAATTTACGTCACTAAAGCTTCTAGAAGGTTCTATAGGATTTTCTAATGGAAATAGGTTAACCAAATGGGATGTTACTTGACATTAATAATATTAGCCAAACGGGAAAAAGTGTGGGCTTAGCTGGAGACTAGGCTAAAAAACTGTTGTGTACAGCGGCTTGGTACAATTTTCCCAAAACGGTGCGATATAACGTTTTCTCTTCACATTCCTCTAACGTTTTCTTGTAATTTGACAAAATGACCAACACACTCTATTGCCAACACCCAATTACTTAGCTCGTCACAATATGAAAGTCAACTCGTTGATTTCAAGCAAATTCAAGATAGAGAAAGGTCAATGACTCCAGAAGACTGGGTCTTTCATGATTTTGTATCCCTTTTCAAGGCAATTGTTACAAATTCGAGCTAATATAATTTTAGTATTCTGCAGGGCTTAAAAAATACATTTAGGGATATGATATACAAGTTTTGAACAGAGATTATGTAAAGATTTTTTTTTCCAAAAAGCTGTCTTCTTTATTCTTGGACGACCTTGACGAACAGCTGTAGTAACTCGATGATTAGATTGGCATTTTCATTAAAATATTGGATCGTTTAAAAAAATGGTCATTGTATAGAATTTTTGCTACCATTTTATAAAGAATTTTTAGTCATTTTGGGTCATGGTTTTAAAATATTTACAAAAACATCTCTGTATTCCAAAGTAAATAGTTTAGCGATTATGTGTCTCTCATTGACGATAGGCACCAGGCAGCGAAGCTGTGCTGTCAATAACTAAGTTCCTTTTAATACGAATCAGGTTGCAAAAAATGACATCTTTGTGTTCGGATTCCCGCGTAACCAGCTTGTGCAGATTGTTTGGTCCTTGGAATTGCAATGAAGACAATTTACATATTAAACGAGTTGCAAAGTAACTGGAACCAGTTTCATGCAAATGTGTTTATTTACACTATTGTTTAAGCTCGAGGATTTGGGAAGGTTTAATCTGGTAAGCAGTTTAGTGAACAGTAAACAATGGTGCCTCTCGACAATGTCACCTGGAAACCGCTGTCGCTAAAGTCATCACGTCTGCTTTACATTTCGCAGCACTCCAGCTCCCGATGTTTGCGAAGGCGCGCCTCGACCCCACCCAGTACAATTTGGAGGTTGACGAAGCGTCCTCTCTGGATTTCTGCACCCGCCCCGACGCCTTTTATTCCAGGAAATCCCCAACCAAGCAAAAAGAAAGGTAAACTCGGCTTCCTTCGCTCTGATCTTGGCTTCAAACTTTTTCTTACCTTCATTCTGAAGGAAGGAGAGGGATAAAAAAAAAAAAAAAACAGAAAAGAAAGTGTGGTGGTAGGACTTAAGTCGTGTTTAATCGCCCAGCTAGGCGCCTCCGCCCTCTGCGTTACATACTTGGAAGGGGCTTTGGCACCTGAGACTTGACCTTGTTTCTTTAAGAGGATCTAGCACTTTTTTGTATTTTAACGAATCGCGTGCTGGTATTTCCCTAACACAGTCGTATTTCATTAACAAAATTACACAACACGAGCTGAATTGTTCATGATCCTCCAGCTTACAGCGCTCTTCCAAGGTTTATTTCTGAAGGAACTCGGAAAGGATAACGACAAAAGAAATTCAAGTTTTATGTGTTTACAACAATCTTAACGGGTGGGATTAAATCTCACCAGTTATTTAACAAAAAGGGGGGGGTCTCGTTTTTCACAACCAGAGAGCGGAAAAATAAGAAATTTCATATTTTAGATCATTAATCCCTGTGTACTAAAAAGCACATTTTCTACATTTTGCTACGAGTCTTTTATGAAGTGTAAAAAAGTTATACTTACACATTATAGTTTTCGAATGTAAGTTTAGGTAAAAATTCAAATGAACGGAACAATTGCTCTAAAGCATATCTTTAAAAATTTTATAACAACTTAGGTCAATAGTTACTTAAAATAAAAAACCAAATGGACAAACAAACAAATAAATAAATAAAATCTGTATACACCACCCTGGTACCTGGTTTCCTAAACAAGGGCGTGTATATCAAATTTCCCATTTAATGTTATAAACTATACAATACAATAATCTTACATTATTTTACAGATTTTCCTAATAACTTGATTAAAATAATATAATAAAACAGTAAAAAAATTGAAAATAATGAGATTAAACAAAAATATAAATTTACTAAACTACTTTCACATTTAATATTCCAAAATCTACCCAATTAACAAAATAACTATGAGCCAGTAAGAATTATAGGTGGTAGCCAGCTATTCTCTCCTATGAATTTATTCCATTACTATAGACCTATACTCCTACTAACCACTGGTTACCAGCGGTATGTACTGATATCCAGTACTTGGCAGAATTTCTCTTAAATTAAACATTACACTCAATTATCTCCTTAGCTATCTCAATCATAATAAACACCTTCTCTTTAACAACTTACTTCACTTGAAGTTCATTTATCACTATGAATCTTTCCTACCCATTTCATTTATTTATCCCAATATTTTAACTCATTAAACACTATCACCTCGCTTCCACCATATTACTCTCCATCTTATCTTCCCAACCATCCCTTCTTTCATCTCTCTGATCCTCCTGGACTCCTGGTTACACCATTTCTCGCGCTCTGCTCCTCCGGACACCACTTCTCCATCCTCCAACCACTCCCGCCTCTCATTCCTGTGGATCAACACCATTTCATCTTCTTCCCGGTGGCATAATTCATAGGTAAAAGCTTTCACCTTCCTCCCCATTCTCTACTTCAGGTTGTAAATCAAAATTATCCCCGTTTATTATAAATTCAGGTATCTTCACCTACTTTATCACTTTCTTCTTCCTTGCCTTCATCTTCTACTTTAACATTATCTTCCTGTTGATTTAATTACAGTTGTCCACAGTATATTTTCTATTCTTGTTAAGTTATTTGTGTTTTGGGGTTGTCTTTGTATACGTATACGCTCTGATCTTCTTACTTCTTCCTCAGCTTTTCATTAATTCTTATTATCTGCTCTTGTGGTATCACCTCTTCCCGTGCTAGATGACTTATTTTGAATGCAACCTGTTCAAGGTATTTATATAGGCCCTTATTTCTATGTATATGTGCCAAAATTGGAAGTAAAAAAAAAAAAAAAAAAAGAAGAAGAGATTGATAATGAGGTATATAAGAAAATTGTAATCTTTGTACGTAGTTTGTAATACAGAAATGAAGAAGTCACCAGGGCAGCCTATGACTTTATGTACATACATACATATTATTGTGATTATTTACACATATCCTCTTTTGTGAAGGCACAGTAATGAATGTTTTAAAATACAACCTTAACCGTTAATGGAATATTTAAAAATAATGAGAAATCAGTACCTTACAAGATCAACTTGTTCAGATATAATAAAAAGAACCACTGACAGATACGAGTGGCAGATCGTTCGTAAATGCTAGGTCCACGATTCGATTCCAGACAGGACCATTCACCTTGAATTATTATTTTTTTTAAAAAAATCACACTTCTCACAAATGCCAAATGTCACGTTTAAATTTAACCCTAGAACACTTCCTTCCTTTAAAATTCCTTTCCCAACTTATCACTTCATCTCATGTATAGTCTGGTGTTGTAATGGCGGCCATATTTGACTCCTAAACCGAAGATCGCGAGTTTAAACCCAGCCAGGATCGATGGATTTTTTCGGGCGTAAAAATCCCAAGTATGGCTAAGCATTGGATTGTTAGGGGAATGGGGAGCAGGGCCTTTTAGCACTTCAGCCTTGGTCAAGGGCTGGTCGTTTGTGCACCTCCTGAGGAAGGGAGATCAGGGCGGCCAGGAACCATTGATCCGAAGCCCACAGATCTCCCCTCCAAGGAGTTTGAACCCCTCAAAAGTGCCGCTTCCGGGGGGGGGGCATAAACCCTCCCATGGGTCGGTCCTGGTGGTGTAGTCGTAACCATGCTTGCCTCCTAAACCCAAGATGTTCGATCCCGGCCAGGACCGATGGAATTTTTAGGGCGTAAAAATTCTAAGCATGGCTTCCTTCGGAAGGGAAGTAAAGCCGAGGGTCCCGTTTCGTACATTTATGGTATGTTGATGAACCTCGGGCCTGAAAGAAGAGGCCTCTGAGCAAAATTTACCGACCGTTTCACGCCCTGATTTGAATGGGAAGCTGATGACCTGAGATGTTAAAGAGCATCCATAAATAAATTAAATCAAAAAGTATCATGTATCAACAGTGTTCACCGTCTGTGGTGCCTCAGTAGTAAAAAAAAAAAAAATGTGTTAAACACTGTTAAAAAAAGAAGAGTCATTGAAAACATGCGGACAAAAGTCATGATTTACTATATAGCTATTAGCAGGGGTGGACCTATAGAAAGCTTCTGATTTACGCTATCTCCAGCATTTAATTTTCTGCAACATTGCTTGAAGCGTTCTTATGGGTTAAAAAGAAATGGGGCTTTTTTATTTGCGGTTATTATGTGTAGGGGACTTGGTTTGCAGCCTTGCTACCAATGTATCGGTAAGCTTACGAGTTATTTTGATCAGAGTGAGAGGAAGCGGTAGGAGGAGCCTCTTATCCATAAGAGTCATTGTGTGCATGCACCACCTGATACGTCACCTCTTGTCACTTGCGTCCCTAGAAAATGACACTAGAAAAGAACCATATACCTGAATAAAGAAGTCCCTGGACCAAATTACCGGTCATTTCACGTTCCAAGTAATACCTTATCAAATGCACTTGAAGCGATGGGCTGACCATCTATCCTTTTGATGTCTATAGATGCTAAGTGTAACTAAATTCAAAATGGTTCATATGACTTAAGCCTTTTACGTGGATGATGATATTGCGCTCATTTCACAAAGAGTAACTTTAAGCATTTATGTAAACAAAAGCGATTATGTTCTCTGGCTGGGGGCAATGTTCTCTAGTCGCGAGTTGCTCTGGGGTGAATGCTCTCTTTTCTCCGTGTACATGCCCTCTAATGAGCAATGGAATTCACAGATAAGGAAATGACTATTAACAGAATTTTGGTGCCGTTTTGTTGGTACGAGTCCGAGGTTGTTCCTTGTCAGTTGTCACTAACGTTGACCGTTCAACTCAGACCTCATCTGGTGGTGACGTAGGACAGCTTTCAAATGTTTATACAAAATATACCGAGTTACCACAGTTTAGTTGTAATAAATTATGGAACGACCCTCGCATCTGCCAAGTCTTTCAGAACCGCATTCCGAAGTGTGACTACTAACATTAATACAACCGATACAGGCCATGAAAGGGAAACAAAACGTGAGAAGCGAACAGTTATCCTCTCCACTCTCACGAGAGGGAGTGTGCGTTTGACATGGAGCACTTGCCAGCATCCGGAAGTGCCCCTGGACACTGAAGGGAAGTGGGGGTTGTTCCATATCTGTCACAAAGAACCCATCATCATCATCATCATCATCATCAGAGGCTTTGTTTATGGAGAACTAGCGATCGATATGAAGCAAACGAGGGGTGACTCGGTATTTATTTTAATTAAATAATATGTCCCTCATCACCATTACGCCACCCCCCTGAGGGTTGTTTTCTTTGAATCACAAAAGTTAATAACTTGTATGACGCGTAATTTAATACAACATCTACTTTAATAAACCGTATCGATGGTGCAGGAATGGATAGCCAGTTTTTTCCTCCCTTTTTTTTTTTTTTTTTTTTTTTAACTGGGGGATGGACTGCGCGCTTAATCCTACTGTGGCAATTCTTTTGTTGTTGGAATTGAGCCATACCTAACTGCGAGAGGTTTGGCGATATTATGGAGTGTATGTGTGTGTGTCGGTGTTTGTAGTTAGGGATTACATCCACCAGCTTAACGAGGTTGCCTTTTTTTCGGTTTTAAATCCCTCCGTCCCCCCCCCCTTTTTGCCGCGTTACTGGTGACGATTTTCAGATTCCTGACTCGCGATGCTATTTGAGTACTTGCAGCTTTTCGATGTCTTTCGGTTGGCACGTGGCAACGTCCTGTCGCTGTTAATGCAATACCAAGAACATTTAGAAATCATTTTGTTGCATTCCTAAGCGGTTAATTATTACTACAACTGCCAAATGAATGTCTAAAAAAAGAGCATGGTGAGACGGTGTATTTCCATTTCTCAGTTTCTCATTGAAAAGTATAAACAATACATGTTCACTGACGTATAATATACATTGACCCTAAACATAACATTCTTTACAAAACTTTCCCATCTAAATAACTAACTATATAACATACATTTAATTTAAATAAAAGCACATCAATTTAGATATAGAGGAGGGATTTTAAAACCATTGTTGGTTATATTTTAGGATTAACCCCCTGATACTCATCCACCCACGCTTTCAAATTTCTACCTGCCAGGACAGTAGCTACAGTCCCGCGTAACCAACCTTTTATCCTGTATATATGTAATTATTAATTTAATGGTTTTCCGTTTTTAATTCAAATTTATATCATTTTTGAGTACTGCAAATGAATTTATCCATAACAACACGCTACCTTGTATCCTCTGGCACAGCCCAAATCTGCCAGAACGAATTTGGTTCCACTTCCGACCTGTTTCATAGCGGAACGCTTGCTTTATGCTCCGAGATAGCAATACAGTCAAAATTGAGCAACTAGGATGGGGAGAAATGACTTTCACATACACGTAGAGGACATCTACAGCTGCAAGTCGAACAGTAGGGAAGAAGCTGACCGCTACCATTCCGGCCTGCAGCCAGTAGATGCCTTCGTTTCGTATGGAAGTGCTATTATGAAGTAATATAAGTTTTTTTTATGTTTTTTTAACTTAAACTGAACTAACCGAAAAATTTATTTTTATTCTATTAAGAATAGTGCAGAAAAGCTATAAAGATTAAAAAAAATACAAAGTAACGAGTTAGATATTGTTATTATGGAGTAGTGTTACTTTTTGTTAAACTTAAATTAAAGTAACCTAACCGAACCTAATGTTTTAATTTTCTATTATTCTTTTGTTAAATTAAACTAACGTATGAAAAAGTAGCATTTATTGGATTAAGAATAGTGTAGAAAAAAAGTATTATGGATTAATGTTATTTTTATATTCTATTATTTTTGTTAAACTTAAACTGAACTAACCTAAACTATGAAAGAAGTAAAATTTATTCCATTAAGAATAGTGCAGAAAAAGTATAAAGAGTAAAACAAAAAAAGGACTAGTAATATTTATTGTGAAAGAATAAAAGATTACAAATAAGAAAAAAAATTACCCATAAGAAATCGAACCCACTATCTTCACATCAGTAGCACGACGGTTTAACCAACTGAGCTAACAGGGCTTCAAGCTCAGAGTAAAACGTATTTGCCTGAAGTAATAGATGCTACTAAAATAGTCCACCGTCTTCGCTACCGTCGGGACTGAATGCGCTTAGAAAAGTAGAGAAATGTGTGTCTTTGATTGACTGCCTCGCTTCCATAGCAACTCAGAAGGATGCGCGAGCCGGCGAGCATTGCCAGCTTGCTAAATATATATTGTTGACTTTGTTTAACTACAACACTTTTTAAATGTTACACTTACTGATATAGTGATTTAGCTACTTGTTTTATAGTCTGTAGCCACAATAATAAAAATTTGTGGGTTGTTAGCGTATTGCTTTAATTGCTATTGCAGTTAACCCTGCCCCTGTTGAGGTGATTGGTGTGGTACTACTGCTCGTATTTTTGGGTTTCTGTGGTGTGTATTATTGCGTTAAGTACAGACAATGAATGAATCATGCTAAGTACATCAATATACATTTTAAAAGTAAATTGTCCTATTACACACACGCTATAGTACCTTTGATATGTTAGATGGTAGTTAAGTTCCAATAGCGGGCAGCTTGCCAGAACCGCGCCTCGGTTACTTCAAGGTTTCGCTCGAGGTGTACCGGGGAGACTCCAGTTAGAAACTTTCCTTGGGCGCAAGCCACCGCCACACCACATGCTTCCAACCCTGTAACTGGTGCTATGGAAAAAAATGAATGAAAGTTTGTGGAATGTAACTATTCACCCCATTTACCTAAGTAGAAACCACGAGAAAGCCCGTGGTTAAGTTAGCTGGTACCTAGGGAATTCAATTCTGGGCTTCAAAGTCTTGAAGCTTGAAGCAACCCGCTCAGTCATCCCTACCGTACTATAATCTAATTTTAAAGAAAATGCAATTGATATTACATCCCTTGATTGCGAATATCTGCACATTTGTTATTGTTGTTTGAATTTAGACAGGCTAAAAAATAAGTCTGTTAGGTTTAAAATAAAAAAAAATCATTTTTATGGATAATATATAAATCATTAATATTACAGTAATACAGTAAATTTTAAAACTTCTGATTAATCCACATATATTTCCTTGTAGGGTATACACGATTTTGAAACAATTTACTGCCAAAATGCTACTATTACGTTAAATAATCAATGGTTTATGTAATTTTATTCCGTATTCTAATTCGAACAGCCCTCCAGGCTGCCAGGCAACGACAGAAAACGACATTTAATTATTTTTAAACTTTAGGTACCTATAATTAGATAGGGGTGCCGTTTGACATTTCAAAGCGGGCGGCTGGGAATGAGGCAGTAAAATCTAAACTGTAATCAAGAGTCGTTACGAGCCTTTTTCCTCGATATTTAAAACTTGTATGTTTTTGTTTAAATTAATAGGCAGGTATTCAGACTGCCAAGTTGAAGCCCGTAAAATATTTATGTGTATAGAGGAAAAGTGGCACCCACTTCTGTTTCTGGCTCTTTGAGGAGAAACCTTACCCATTATATTTTCAAAACATATATTAGTAGATAGAAGATATATGTTTGCATCCCATACAATCATTTAAAGCACGTATGTTGAGTAGTTATTTATATATTTCATTCATGGTAAGCTATGTAACTGTTCTATCACGACCAAATGCGTTGGAAACATGCCCCCAATGTATTAAGTATAATTTCTGAACAGGAAAGAGAAATAAACAAAGTAAGACTAAATTGAACAAGTTGAACTATATTTCTGTATTTTGCTAACATACAGATTTATCTCAAACTGCATAAAAAGATGAAAAATAGCTCCCAGGAAGAAAACGGCCGACAAATTTTGCTCAGAGGCCTCCTGTTGTTCTTTTTCGTGCCGCAAATGTACGACACGGGACCCACGGCTTTACTTTCCTTCCGAAGGAAACCATATATTTTTTACGCCCGAAAAAAACCATCAATCCTGGCCGGATTTGGACCCGCGATCTTGGGTTTACAAGGCAAGTATGGCTAACACTACAGCACCAGGAACGACACATAGTACTGGGAGGGGGGGGGGGTTTAAACAGAATTGTACATTATCATCGTTGTTCTTTAATTTGTTTATTAATGCAATAATGAATACAGACTTGAAAACCGCGGTAATTGAAGTTAACAAATACTTATATTTTTTATATGCTGACAATATAGAAATTCTTTCTAGGATGGTAAAAGACTTGCAAAATGGCCTAAATGCACTACAAGATTATTTTAAACAATGGGGCTTGCAAGTAAATACGTCTAAAACTAAAGCTTTCACCTTTAAAAATGACTATGTTTACGGCAAGCTGGAAAAGTGGACATATGGGGGAGAAATAATCTAGACAGTTAAATAATCTCTCTTAGAATAAGATTTGATATGAGTAGAAAATGGAAAAACACAAAAGGAGCGGTCAACTCTCTGAGGTACTGTGACTTCTAGCTTGGATACCGCATATGCCAGTCAAAACACTAAAAACTATGTACGAGGCAATGGTTAGATCCTCACTTGTTATATGGAAGTGCGGTATGCAGATGGGATAAAATCGGTGGTCTAAATAAATGACAATGTGATTTCTGTGGGTGGGGAAGGGCACATCGAACTATGATGTATTACTAGAGATGGGATGCTGGGTACATGCAGTCTACAGCAAAATAAATGTAATTAAATCCTGGCTAATAATAATTAAAGGACTACGATAACCCTGAAGGCAATATACTATCGGCATCAATTAAACAAAATGCAATATCCAAAATGGTGGGCGGCAGTTTTGCAGCGAGAATTGTCAAAAACGGAAATAAACAATATTTGCCAGGGGGTAATGAAAACGGGTATAGCGTAGTGAAAAAAAAGTCAAAAGACGCCTGTTTGACAAAAACCGACAGGAAATAAAAGCGCAATGCGTGCAGATGTCATCTCTGAACCTGCAGAGCGAAATTACAACTAGATGGGGTAAAGAGACCTATTTCATGGAGCTAGGTATGAAACAGAGGTCGGGAATAGCATGCCTTAGACAGGTAGGCTGGAAGGCACGTAAAGTTGTTGACGAGGATGGCAGGAGAACCGGAAGACTGGGCGCACATTTTGATTAAGTTTACACAGAAGATGCTAGGAATAAAATTACTTCCGGATTTATTTTTGACATCCTAAAGGGGGAGGCTGACATATTGGGGCTTAATTGTAAACAGACAAACCTGGCTAAGGCTGGGCATTTTCGTAAATGAAATTATTAGTTTTACGGACAAAAAAAAATTCTGTACACAATTAATGTGTATACATGCCTAACGACCCATGCGACTGTGATGTGCAATATACGAGGTATGTCTAGTTTAACTGGAATTATAAATACTACTACTATTTCTACAATTACAATAATAACATTTTAAGACTTCATGTACCAAGTTATTGCAATGATGATTACAATAATTTTATTTATTTTCATTCACATTTATTGCATAATTAATAATTTAACCATATATTAAACATCCCTTTCTATGTTGCCTTTCAATCTACATATAATTTTATTTGTAACAGTATAAATGTTAAATAAATTAAGGCATGTTCTAAATTACAGTTATATGGCAAAACAAGCAAGCAACTTGCAACTTAATCCGTTTTTACATGAAAATTTATTCATAATTTAAACCAGACAGCCCATTATTGCGACAATGTAGACATTTCAACTGTAGAAACCACTTACATAGATAAGGAACCGAAACAGGAGTTACCGACTTAAATAGAAAACAAAGCCGGGTAGTTAAGCAAATTCAAATTCCTGATGGAGAGGTTAAAATGGTATGTGAATATGTCCTCCTTTTACTGCACAGATGGTAATTCTACATCCAAATCATTCCATCCCGGAAATAAATAACTCCACAAACTTCTTCCCACATCATTATCTTCAGATTTCTATCACTGTAATCTGCCAATGCCGTATTGAACAGTGCAGGTCACTTTCGACCTCTAAAATTGAGGATTCTATGTTAATAATTGTAGACATTGTGATATATGTATGTATAAAACCTAATGATAGGGGGGAAATACTGATGCCTTTATGCCCGTCCTTGCGAGCAAACAAATCTATTTGTTTTATATCAACCGACAGTCGTGTCGCTGAAAAAAATAGAACATGTCAGAAGCGGTTCTTCAGGCGAAGCTGGTAAAACGCCACTTCACCTGTTTCTAACTAGATAAGTTCGAATTAATTTTGATTTCTATTTTAACTTTTTTATTTTCAAATATTCAGGAACATGTTTTTTGGAATCCTAAATGGAGAACGAAAGTCGCTAGTCTTAAAAGTTATTGCGACAGAAACAGAGAAAGATGAAACATTCCTCTGACAAGGGAAGGGGTGATAGATTTCTTTTCTTTCAAGCCGCTTGTCCTAATACAGGTACTGTCTGACAATCAGGAGAAGGCAAGCGAGAGGAATGCGTTATGCAAACATTTTCTACCCTCCTTGTAATGTTCATACTGATAAAAATAAACAGTGTTGTCAGATATTCGCCCATAGTTAGAAGTCCAGCGGGCTTGCAAGCTCTGAGTCTGAGAGGTGAAAGCGTGGGTATCCCCACTTATACTCGTAAACATTTCAAGCACCCCTCACACTTAAGCCAACACTCTTCTTCTAATCGCCAGACTGTATAATGTCATGCTCTCTGGTGTACATTTATGCCTGCTTGCCATGGCAACCAAATAAAGCTTGGGTTTTATGCATATTATTATACTACTTGCATTGAGGCTACGGAGAAGCGTTCGCCCTGAATTTTTTGGGGGAGAAAGGTCCTTTGTAGAGACTATTCAGTGATTCACTTACACTTAAAACCTTTAGAAAATCTTGCAAACCACCCCTCACCTTGAATATTGGAACGCTTTTTCTCTTCTTAAAGCCAATTTGGTTAATGATACGTCTATTAAAGTTAATTGCTTTGAGTTGAGTGGAATTTAAGTATCGTCAACAACTTAATTTTTAAAAACATATTAGTGATTTGCAATGAATCCGCAAAATGTCATAGTAAGTAGTGTGCTACAAAAGCATTTTCACGGTGGACTGAAGGAGATAAAAGGGTTGTGTTACTAACGGGGAGATCAAAGCCAATTCTTAATGTGCCAGCGCAAAAAATGGAAAGGATAGGAATGAATTGCTATTTTAAAAGTTCGTGACAATGAATATGAGGGGTGAGTGGTAGTTGTTACTATTTCGTTGTCCTAGTCTATTACTTGGAATAAAAAGACAATGTGGAATTTGGTGCCTTTTGTAACATACTGAATATCAACCTGTTATTGCATAAACAATCAAATTCTGCTGAACATCTCAAGTGCATGCTGCAATTAAAACAGCTCGAGAAGAATAGGAATGGCATTGAAATAGGCAGGTGCATGACATGGTTAGTGTTTTAATTGCTTTGCCTATGGTTTAGACCACTTGCCGCCAATGGAACAAGTTGCATTTTCTCTGACGCTGCTATAGAATGCTCATTTATTTCAATAATTCCAATTGTCAAACAACATAAGTCTCCCATGTGCATATGCTCTTATAGTACACATCCTAGCTACCGTGCATGTAATGAGTGAAACATACAGTGGTTCCAACATGCAGAAAGAATGGAGAATGAGAGAATCACCACTAATCGCCACAGGTGGCCGAGGTCGTTAAGGCGCGGACTCGTGAGCGGGAGGCCTGGTGTTCGAATCTCGCCAGGACCGTCCTCCCTGACAGGTTTTTTTCCACGTTTTCTTCGGTCCTCATAAATGGTAAATGCCGGGGAGGTACCCTAAACTTAGGCCTTGAACGTTTCCGTACTTAAAAAATCCTTTCCCAATATATCATTTCATCTCAAGTATCATCAGTGTCCACCGCCTGTGATGCCTTGGTAATAAAAATGGGTGTTAAATACTATTAAAAATCACCAAACAAGCTCTACAATATAATAAACCAGAAGGCGTTAGAACGACTTTCAGCCAGGAACATATCTTTGCGTCGGAACAGGAATATAATACCCTAACGCCTTGCATCGGAGAAAATCTTAAAGAATAAATAAGCATATATACCGTGACACCGTGACAGTGACAGTGGTGAAACAGCTATCTTTATGCACATCCTTTGACAAAAATAGTCATGTCTTGAACGCAAAATTCTTCTAAGTTCTACTCGTTACAGCTTGCGGTTACAAGGTAACAAGTAAGGCTGTGTAGTCTGTACTGCAGCAGTTGTGTTAATGACATGCACTAAAGACGCTGTATGTGTGTTCTGTTAGCTCTGTGGCAGAGTGTGCAGTGATGCCGTAGTTAAGAGCACAGATTCGTCTATCGGCATGAAACACTTTTTTTAAGTAGCATGGTATGACAAATTATTTTCGTAATATTACTTCCCATACATAGCAAGTTTTAACGTTAATATATTATGAATATTAAAATATTTTCTTCAGCATTTATTCTATGTAAATGCAGTATACTGCACAGATATTCCCTGCACATGTACGAAGAACAAAAGATAGCTTATGAGCACAAACTCAATGAGCCTGGGATGTTGTAGCCTCTTGTCCACATTACTGTAGAAATCTGACATCAATTATCCTCGCCGAAGATTGAGGACAGTGATACATGCTAATGGTTCATACACGATATGTGTTTGTGTTTATGAGTTTTCACTCATATGAAAATAAATGTTTCTGTTCAAGTATTTATTTAATTAATTGTAAAGAATGCATCAGTTTGTGATTACATTGTTGTGCGTGCACAGGTTATGTCATAAAACACAAATGATACGTTCAAATATAATAGGCAACATGATGCTCTACATATGCACTTATAAAACCAATAATGCAATAAAACAAAAAAGCTGGATTTATGCGAGCAACACCTAAACCGTTTGGCCACCGCTACTCTACCCTAACGTTCTCTTTTCACGTGCTTATGATTGTCACTATTACATTTATAGGCAAAGAGCTTACTGCAGCATGCACTCGCTGCATGCGTGTTGAGAATACAGCCCTTATGAGCGTCCCCGAAGCTCTCCGATCAAAAATAGAAGCTGGGTATTATTTTTTTTTTTCAAAGGGTGGCGCAACTAGGATTTTTTAATCGATTAGTACAAGGTTACAGCTAAAGTTGTCAATACTGCGAAGTCACGATAATGCTCTGTAGGCTATGCCATTTTTAATTGCTTTGGAGTAGCGGTCGAGAGAGCAGCAAGTGTTCGCGGCGAAAGCGTGTTATAAAAACAATAATTTCTGTGAAGCTGTACCGTGGAAATTTGGGCGTCATTTTGATCCGGTTCCGGCGGCCTACGCTGTGAAAACATGGTTTGAATCAACGGATACTACAATGAGGAAAAAGCGTCCAGGACTTAGAAAAACTTTCCCAACTCCGGAGGCTGTACAAAAAGTCAATGACTCGATCCGCAGCGTTCTACACGACATGCTGAGATGAAACGACTGCAGAATTACCCAGTGTACGTGGTTTCAGCAAGGAGTCACAGCTCACATGGCGAGAATATCGATCGCCGCTTTACGAGAGTTTTTGGGAGACCGTGTGGAAGACCAGCGATATGAACTGGCCTGCTAAATGTTTGTATGGGAACATTTAAAGGGTCGCGAGTATGATAATCGTCCTCACACGCTTAATGAATTGAATCAATTTCGTTCAAATTTTGTGGAGAATTAACGCGAATACAGGATGTGTATGTAGAGAACGGGACTAGGACGCTATCCTCAACATGTTATATGGATAATAAATTATATGGAAGTTTATATATAAATAATTTCAACTTACATTGCTGTGTTATTAACCCTCTTGGTGTCATACGGTAGCGCGATCTCCCGTCCATTAAATGCCAGAGCCGATATGGTCGGCGTCTTTAATTAAGTCCGTGATTGCCAGCGCCGATCTCGTCGGCCGACTTAAAATTCTATAATATCCATTTATTTTTGTGTGACGACCTATGGTGAGGAAATGCAAATTCTTAAAAAGTAATAGCTCTGACGTTCATTAGGTATTGTAATGAGGAATTTCCGGCTTTCAGGGTGGTATTTTGTGTGTGAAAGTAACACAGCCAGTTCTTGTCTCAAGCTGTGTTCTAAGGGTTGGTTACCCTGTGATGTTTTTAAAGCAGGCGTAGATGATGATAAAATAATTGCGCATTTTGAAGAGTATGATGTTAGTATTGATGGTTTCATATCCGATTGTGAAAGTGATATTTTCAGTTCTGATGATAGTGAAGGAATTGTACACGACACGCCCCCCGGCTCTCCGCAACTAAAGAAGGTGCGTTTGGTAGTCAATTCTTTCAACATTAACACTAATACAAATCTTTCCGATCACGGAAATAATGATGATGACAACCTTGACTCTCAAGAATATTTCACAGTCATCTGTGTGTGTGTGTGTGTGTGTGTGTGTGTGTGTGTGTGTGTGTGTGCGTGTGAAAATTCTCCCAAGAAAATTAGAAAGACGATGTATATTTATCACTCTGTACAACAGAGGAAGAGGTCGCGTACAGGGTGATCAAAGCTTGCATGCTAAATGTACAGCTCAATACAAGTGCAGTAATTAAAAAATATATGTTAAGGCAAATATAAATAACATATGAAGAGTACAGTTACAGTTAGAAGAAAGCGTTTTCTTCATTTTATGTTATGCCTAGATAGTATTTCAGCTCTGTGTGTTTTTCTTATTTGTATTACATAATCAGTACTAGACAAAGTATTCTAATGTTAGTGTTGAACGTTAATGCACACATATTTAAGTAAATCCGAGTGTATTAAAAGTGTTTTTAGAAATCGCGCAGTACAAAATATAATATTTCATCTGATGATAGTTTTTATTTGTCGGTAAGTGTATTTAGCTAGTTCACTTCTCTTTCCCTACTTGCATATATGTTTAAATGTTATTGTTGTAATAATAGACCAGCTTGCATAACTTGTTTTCTGCCATTTTATTTATAAATGAGCGCCCAATCATTATGGACATAGACGTTTATTGTATATCTTAATTTTAAAGTTGATAATTAAACCCAAAACACGAAAACCATATTTATCTTTTGAAAATATTTAATATCAGTTGAAACATTGAGGGTATTTTAAAGTTATTGTATATTTGTGTTACTATTAATTAATTTTGTACAATATGTACTCCATACACGGAAAGTTTTGTTACGCTATATGCTATTCTTGAATTTACAGAAGCAAATTTTCAAAGTGGTGCATTTTCCCTTTAAAAGCACGGAATTTTACGGCTGTACAAGGGAGATAGGTCTCTGGCCGCTTTCAGCTGATCGTAGGAAGCCGACTAGATCGGCGCATTTCCGCGCGCAACCTTGTAACTTTGCCATACCGCAGATCGCACTTTATCTGCATTTATCTTCATTTTAATTTCAAAGAAAGGCATGCCTTTCGCCTTTACGATAATGTTTAACGGTTAACGGTGGTGATTTCGGTTTATTTCAGTGTTACTGCTGCTGACAGATCTTGTGAACCCGCTCACAAAGCAAGTCGATTGTGAATCATTGCAAAGTGCGCCTGGGGAGAATGGCCGATCCAAATTGTCCATTAGTATGACGCATACACCCGCTTGCGGCGACATCTGCCCGAAATGTTCGGCGACCCTTCATCACCCTCTGGGCAACTAACTGAAGCGCTTTTCTTACTGCCAACCTGCTGGAAGGGAACACCCATCGGAAACTTCTCGAATGGGATTTTCTCATCGTTAAGTTTTCATCTTTTTGTTAAACTGCGTACCGCAGGTTATGTTGCACTTTGGGCAGTGCTTGCATCTGACTTTTAACAAAGAGCAATACATTTCTTACTTAAGAGCAGAAAAAAACTTTTATGTTACGTCTTACAGTACTTTGAAGGAAATTTTGAGCTCATTTTTTCCGTAAGTAATTTTGTAAATTTAGAAATTATATCAATTAAAATAATATAAAGGTAATTTTATTAGAAAACGCTCTGAATGTTTTCTCATCTTTCTATTCATCCAGCCAAAGGAGAATGTTCATAGCTTTCTTCCGAGGCTCCGATTGGGGAGGGGGTAATATTTGCCTTTCGTAATTAGAAATTTAAGAAGGAGCCTATTGTCTTGGTATCCAGTGACCCAGGTATTCAGGTATTAATGCATTAAGCTATGAAAGCACAGTGTTGAATAAAGCGTTTCTTTAGATGTTAGTGGCTTTGTTAATGTACGTTTTCTTTATTAAATAAATTTAGTAACTTTTGTAAGGTCATTTTGAGGTTGAACTTGCTTTGGTATTGAATTGCACAGTCATATCATTTTAATCTATTTTATTATTTTGTTCTTTGGGATACGAAAGCAAGTTGTATGCAATTTGTTTGATTATTATCGTTTTGCCAATGCATACTGTAAACTTCGTTAAATAAGACAGATTCTTTATAATTTGCTGTAAAGGCCTTTGTTACAAATCATTTAATGTTAATCATTCATTAAGATCATTGCTACTGTATGTCCAGTCCACGATATACTAAGATTTATCATGCTGCATTGTATCACCACTGTGTATGGGTACTGGGTAATTTTTAATAAAGGGTATTCCAGAGATTTGTCAAGTGATTCTTCTTCTTCCATATTAGTATCTCTCGGGGTTTTAATTCAGTACGTTCCATATAGCGACATAGTAAAACTTGCTAACACCTATGGGAGGTTGATGATAGCAACGCAACAGGTACAAGGCGTAACAATAGACTACAGTACGTTTATTTTAAAATCAACTTTTAGTACAACGTATACAATGTAGCAATGCACTTCTATTGTTTTAAAAATGTCAATGATGGTTGTTTCTTTATCCGGCTCTGTTTTACAAATGCAATTTCTGGCCAACATTTAATGCGTAGAATATGTACAGAGTGTTACAAAATTACCCATACTATGGATTTTTATTCAATTTATTTTTATTTTAACGTCTGCAATACACTCTTATATCTGGTACATAGGCAACATCAGGTCAAAACAAAAATGTCATGGCATGAAGCGAGCTTTAATGTGAGATGTGTGGACTATGTGGCTGTAGAAATTTCTACCCGAGGGTCCCATTTCGTACTCCGGGTCTCTCAGGGGCACGAGGCCGCCCGCCTTTTGTGCTCTCGTAGTCACTAGAGGAGGGGGATGAAAGCCAAAGGTTCAAATCACACGACAATTTATTTCATTAAAAGCCTAGAAGTGTTTATTCACACGATAATTTGTTGTCGGCCACCTGGTTCGTTACCTCTTTGACATTAACTGCACGAACTACGCGGGCTGCTGAAAATGCATCTACCACATTGTGTGCCTCTCGTCTTTCGCTTGCATACACTGCTGACCTGAAATCTAGAAAACGCCTAGGAAATCTAGAAAACGCCTAGGAAATTTAGAAAATGCCTAGGAAATCTAGAAAACGCCTAGGAAATCTAGAAAATGCCTAGGAAATCTAGAAAACGCCTAGGAAATCTAGAAAATGTCTAGTAAATCTAGAAAATGCCTAGGGAATCTAGAAAACGGCTAGGAAATCTAGAAAATGCCTAGAAAATCTAGAAAACGGCTAGTAAATCTAGAAAATGCCTAGGAAATCTAGAAAATGCCTAGAAAATCTAGAAAACGCTTAGGAAATCTAGAAAATGCCTAGAAAATCTAGAAAACGACGCTTGCTGTGACTCAACTTTTTTGAAATTTCTTCCAATCGCTCAGCGTTTCAGAGATTATCATGTAAACAATAGTAATCTAAGTTATTCATTGAATGACATTCATTCACTCTTGAACTGCAACTGGCGAATCGCAATGTTCACATACTGGTAATATTTGAATTGCATCTGCTAGGTCGTTAAGGCGCGGATTCATTAATGAGAGGTCTAGGTTTGATTCTAGTCAAGAACTTCCTCCCAGACTGAAGTTTTTTCCAGATTTGCCAGATGATGGCAAATGGAAACTTAGGTCTAGAACGTTTCCTTCCTTAAAAAGAAAATCCTTTCCCAATTTTTCATTTCATCTCACGTATCATTAGTGTCCACCGCTTGTGATTGATGTCTCGGAAGTAAAACCGGGTTAAACACTATTAAAAAAAATTGTTCATGGCGTTTTAAAATATTAAATATCTATTGCTGTAACAGGTTGCTGTTTGGTGTTGATCGGGAAGAGGTGGAGTATGCGGATCGTTTAATTATAGAATGTCAGTCAATGAATAACTTCAGATTACTAAGGTTTACATGATAATCAAGGATTCATGAAAATTAGGCATGAAAATGTGAAGTTGGAGTGAAAAATAAATAAACCAGGAGAGGATATAAAGTTCGCAAAAAAAAAAAAATCGAGAACAGCAATAAAGAAAGCAAATTACACGAAATCAGGTGTAGAAGAGACAAGCGATGAGAAACAACGAATTTGGGATTGCTTTAATAAATGCGCAAGGTGTTAGGTGGGAAATAAGATTTGGAGTACATTCACGTCGCTACGGTTTTATAAGCATTGTAAATATGTTGCGGTATTTTTACGAGATGAGAAATCCAGTTTTCATGGAGACAGGAAAGATATCCCAGGAAAGTCATAAAAGGCACAACTGTTGAGTGGCCATATGTTGTGGTCTAGAAATCTGGGACTCGTTTCGCAAAACTTAAATGAGTGTGCAACATCAGTACGGGCTGTTACACTTGCAAACTTTACTGGGTTACAAGCCAAGAGCCGCAATGGGCTTTAAATATAGTTGCGGGGTGAGTAAAGGGGGAGTCCTTTCCTGCAACTTTCGCACGACATGTGTCATAATTTGTATTCGTAACACGGGTCCTAACTTGCACTTGTCTTGTGCATTAGGACCTCCTGCAGCTCACTACACGTCCTGAGAGAGTGTGCCCAAATGCGCCAGTACTTCGTAACTAGATCAAGAAGTTTAGAGAGAAGCTGCAAATTATCATCTCATCTGCTGGTAGCCAGCAACGTTTAAAATCCCTTGACTGGGCGGGAGATGCAAAGTAACAGGTGTTTCCATTGGATAGATGAGCTGTACAGTTGTTGGATGGGCGGACGGACAAACAGGCGAATTGTCAAGGAATTTCAAGAAATTTCAAGGTGATCAGTTTATTAACATATCTAAATAAAGCCTATTATAACAATATCATATTACTGTTGTTATGCTTTTTATGCTTATGTTGTTTGACACTTACATTTGGGGAAAATAGTAATTCTATATAAAAGAATTAAAGGTCCTCATCGTAACAACATTTAGCTAAAATTTCTCGAATCCAAACACGAATAGGTGCGAACCTCTCAAATCCTTTGTATACGTAAAATAGTAAGAAAAATAAAGAAATGAAAACGTACTTTATATATATATAACTAAATTAATAATAATTAGAGACGCGGAAAAGGATAAAACACTTAGAAAATGTAACAGATTTGCAATCGCTATATTTCGAACTACTAGAATTCTTCTACGAAGAAGTAATATATAGTACTATTTTCAAGATTTTTTGAGTAGTGTTTAACGCCCGTTTTTACTATTGAGACACCACAGGCGGTGGACATTGACGATACACGAAATGAAATGATATATTGGGAAAGGACATTTTTTAAGGAAGGAAGCGTTCCAGGCCTAAGTATAAGGTACCTCTCCGGCATTTGCCAGTTATGAGGACTGAGGAAAACCTGGGAAAAACCCCAGTCAGGGAGGACGGTCCTGGCGAACCGCAACCTCCCGCTCACGAGTCCACGCCTTAACGACCTCGGCCACCCGTGGCGGTATTTTCAAGATTACTACATACTATATAATAATCTTGAAAACACTACATGTAGATTAATATCATATGCAAGTGAGGCCCTGTGGAGAGTTGATGAGGTTAGTTAGTTATGGCCGAAGGAGAAGGTCGACTAGGTCGTATAATGCATGTGCAGCTAGCAGCTTGCAGATAGTTTGTGGGAGGCTTTATTAAAATTATTTATTGTCGTTTTGGCTGCACTGGTCTTCTCGCGAAGTCTGTAGGTTAAGGGTTGAATACTATAGGTAGTGATGAAAGAAAACAATGAATTAATGATGGCACAAATGAGTCAGGAGGCCTTGGCTATCTGATATTCACCTTTATGGGGTAAGGAAAAACCCAGAAAAGAAATTTACGCAGACAACTTGACCAGACCGGGATTAGAGCCCAGGACTTCGAATTAGAAGTCGCAAGCGTTTCCGTTAGACCACGGAGGCTTTGTCATTGAATGTTGTGAGTTCGTGAGCTTTAACTGTATGTAAACTGTATGCAAAATTTCTTCCTTAGTTTGCGTCACTACATAATTTAATCTTTAAGAAAATGTATTCTGTATGAAACAGTGAAAACGAATTCTTGCGGAGAAGTGGTAAGGCGATTCATAAATAAATATCCTGGCAATCTTGCTCCAGGTAGAGAAACTGCTCGCAAACTTGTTAAAAAGTTACAGGAGACAGGATCTCTCAATGATAAAAAACGTGTTCGGAATCGTTGACGTGTTCTTACGGAAGAAAAGCCAATAATTTTCTACTTAGATGCCAGCAATGCATTGCCGCTGAGGGGCATCATTTTCAACAACTTTATAGCACAAGTTTGAGCTTTATTTTATTATCAGTTCTAAATGTAAATATTGATATAAAAATACTAACTTCACGCGAGACAACTCTATCTCTCTTTTTCCGGTTGTAGCGTTTGCACTTCCCCAGTAAACAGAACGCGCTCATGCGGCCCGTAACTCAGATAGCTTCAGTGCATAGTTCTGTAACAGAGATATGTTTAAGTTGCCACAGCTTACAATAAAGTAAATTTTAGAACTCTAAGTTCATCTCCCATAGACGATTAATACAGATTCTTTTATATAGTTTCAAATAACGTTTGAACTATTGTAAATAACTTATGTTTTAATGTTATAAAACACAGCTGTTACTACCTTTTTGTAATCCTTATTGTTTTTCCCCAATACAAGTGGCCGAAGTCGCTGAGGCACGGGCCGTGAATGATAGGTCTCCGTTTCGAATCCCTCTAGGTTCGTTCATCCTGGGTTTATTCAGGTTTTCTTCAATTCTCCCTAATGCTAAATGCCGGGAAGATAACCTAAACATATCTGGAAAGCTTCCTTCCTATAATTCCTATACCAATTTATAATTTCATCAGTGCCCATACCTACACGAGTGGCAGAAGTCATTAAGGCATGGGATCATCAGCGAATAGTATGGGTTAGTTTCCCCCCTGAACCGTACTCCCTGACTTGGGATTTTAGAGGTTCTCATAAATGGCAAATTCCCTGGAGATGCCTTAAAATTAGGTCTGCAACCGACCCTCCCTTAAAAAATATAGTCCTTTCCCAAATTATCACTTCATCTCGTGAATCATTAATGACCATTGTGTATGATGCTTCTGCATAAACGGGCGTTACGCAGTATTCAACAAAAAAGTCTTATTGTTTTGTAAATTCAAACTTATATTTTATTGCCAGTCAGTTTATAGTATTATTTTCCGAGCTTATGAATGTTGACTTTAAAATGTTGTTTATTTATTTGTTAAATTCGGAATAAATGGATAGAACTCTACCAAAATTCGTTCCTAGATCACGTCAAGAAGGTCTTCTCAGTTTGAATAGACTTATAAGAATAGAATTATAGTAAGATTCAAATGGTCACCTAATCATTCGTTGTTGAATAAAGAACAATAGCGACCTCTACTTTCTTAAAATCCAAATTGAAAACAACCACTGCAGGCCTATCTACATATTTTTACAATTCAAGGCATTAAGTGCTACTCTCACTCAGCATTCAAAACTCTGTAATTTCAGATGTTATAATATTTTTAAATTCATATTTGCCACCATTGGATTGAAAGGAATTTTCAAAACATTTGTATCTATGCTCCAAATGCGACACTTCCAAAAGAAAGGGATGAGGTGAGGGGTCCAAGGACGGTGGAACACCTCCGTGGACGGAATTTCTAATAATGCTTCCGAATAGAAATTCGAGTCCCTCAAAAGGGCCGGAGTAGAAAACTTTATAAAGCGCAAGCCGCCGTTACATCGCACACTGCACCAACAGAATCAAGAAAATGAAATGTGATGAAATGGGAGAGCGAAATGACGAAAAAAAAATCCATAGTCCAAAGGGATTTGAACCAGAAACCTCACAAATGCTAGTATCAGTCATTTTCGTCTTGGTGACCCCGCTCGGTATTGGGCCCCATAGTCTATTGAACCTGATATCAGTAGCGAGCTATAGCCCTTAATACCATAATTTCTAAGCACAGCAAAATGTGCCTGTTCTACGTTGTTGTTAGCAAGACATCTTGGAACTTCATCTTCTCACACCAGGTTTGTTCCTGCCGATACGCACTAATCTGTTACAAGGGCTTCTAGAGGTAAAAATGTCATCTTTTTGTACAAATACTAGCAAATTTATATTTAGTGTCCGTCGTTTCGTCCCGGATTATGCACATCTTCTGGTTTTTTTTTTTTTTTTTTTTTTTTTTGAATGGTGTTTAACGCCCGTTTTTACTACTGAGACACAACAGGCGGTGGACACTGATGATACATGAGATGAAATGATAAATTGGGAAAGGATTTTTTTTAAGGAAGGAAGCGTTCCAGGCCTAAGTTTAGGGTACCTCCCCGGCATTTGCCAGTTATGAGGACTGAGGAAAAGCTGGAAAAAAACCCAGTCAGGGAGGACGGTTATGGGATTTGAACCCAGACCAACCGCTCACGAGTCCGCGCCTTTACGACCTCGGCCACCCGTGGTGGTGACACCTGTTAGGCAGGTTTCAATCACCAAGAAGAATTTCAAGTAAACTTATTTCCCAATAGAGGGCAGAGGTAGTTCTTTAATGTGCCGTAAACCAACGAACATGCTACCATCAGACAATCGAGGCCAACAGGAAAACTATAAATAGGCACACATTTCCAGAATTTTATTCAATTGGAGCTCTGAAAAATATCTACGTTAAACACTGATGGTCTTTACAAGATGCATATTTTATATAATTTCTCCGGAATTTTAAAAACAAATTTATATAAAAACAACCTACAATGCATACCCAAAGATCTCATGTATTATATCTAATCTATTTTAATTCTTTCTGGTGCCTTTAAGTAATTTTTATTTTTCTTTATTCTTTCTTTTTTTTCTTTTTTTAATACCAAACGAAGCGCATAGTTTAAAAAGGAAATGCTTTTCAACATTTTACTGCGTGTGTACCTACTATATTACTGCTGGCGGCGGCCTAAGACGGGAATTAAATTCATACCTCATCCCTTCGGGTTCCCTCTACATTTAATTTACTAATTTCCTTAATATTAATTACTGTCATAACTTAATTTAACTGCTAATCATTCAGTTAATTAATTGCCATCTAGCGAAAACTTTCCAATCAAACCCAGAGACACTCCACTTCCCTTAAGTCAAATTATAATACGCTTTCTAGTCAGTGATCTTTGAACTTGATTTGTCTTCTTGAGGTAAAAGGAAGAATTAATTCAGTTGCTATGTGATACCTGTGTGCATTAACTTTAATTTAAGCTCTCTATGTTGAAGATTGATTTAATTTTTTTCCCCTTTCTTTTTCGGTTGTCAATGTCACAACCAGTTATTTACCTCCTAAGTCTAGTGGTTAGCGATGCTGACTGCTGATCGGGAGGTCCCTGGTTTGAACTACTCTACGTTCATGGGAATAGATAAGTTGGGGAGGTCTGAAGCCGCTTGATAGGCGACCGGAGGATACGGCATGCAGATTATATGTCCCCTGCAATACTGCCCTTTATCTATGATATCGCAAGACGGAAGTGGAAAACGCAGCGGTAGGTGAAAGTTCGATATGGGACTGTACCATTAATCCCAAGACCGCGGGATCAAACCCGGCCAGGATCGATGGATATTTTCGGGCGTTAAAATCTTAAGTTTGGCTTCCTTCGGAAGGGAAGTAAAGCCGTGGGCCTTGTATCGTACATTTACGGGACGAAAAAGAACCTCAAGCCTGAAAGAAGAGGACTCTGAGCAAAATTTATCGGCTGTTTCACGCCCTGAATTGAATGGGTCGCTGATGACTTGAGATGTTAAAGAGCGTCGATAAATAAACCAAATCAACTATGCCATAGAGGAGGAGTTAATCACGTGAACACAATTCAACTATAGACTCTATCAATTTCAAAGCCACCTATTTCGAATAGTTGTAGACAATTTTACGTTACCGCCACGGGTGGCCGAGGTCGTTAAGGCACGGACTCGTGAGCGGGAGGTCTGCGGTTCGAATCCCGCCAGGACCGTCCTCCCTGACTGGGGCTTTTTCCAGGTTTTCCTCAGTCTTCATAACTGGCAAATGCCGGGGAGGTACCTAAACTTAGGCCTGGAACGCTTCCTTCCTTAAAAAAAAAATATCCTTTCCCAATTTATCATTTCATCTCATGTATCATCATTGTCCACCGCCTGTGGTGCCTCAGTAGTTAAAACGGGCGTTAAACACTACTCAAAAAAAAAAAAAATTACGTTGTCTTTCCAAATTATAAAACCTGATATTTAATTTTGCTCATTCTGCTAAGTAAATGTTAAAATTTATAATTTTCCAATTTTCTATCGAAGTAGTCCTTCCGACATTGGCAAAGTGTATGATATTTGCTGCAATGCAACTTGCTTTAGAGCATTACCTTGAAGATGAGTGCATATCAAGATATATTTGCAACTTATAGTCGATTTTTTGCCATCTTTTCAAATCTTTGCTATGTTATTGACTTTTAAACAACATTATTTATACAATTATTATACCTAAACTCTTTCTTAAACCACACTTTTTTTAATATTCATCTTAGTTTTTATTTGCTGCAACTGCTCCATTTCCTTTCAGATTTCCCACCTGAGGTTTCGAAAGAACTGAGAAAACATCTCTCTCAACTCCTCGTTCTTCCACATCCCCATTATCAGCATATTATTTCACGCATTTCTCAGATTTTGTGCTCAGCATTTGTTATGCCATGGAAGAAGTTGGAGGGAATGTTGCAGAACAAAACTTACAGTGTAATATGCATTATATGTGAATGGTAAGAAAACACCAAATATAAAATATGAAACATTATTGGAAGTTTCTAATATATACAAATTACAGTTTGGCATAAAATAATAAAATGTCCCTAAATTGCAAACGTCTGTACACAATTTACCGAAAATAAATCCAAAATTTGAAATATACTTCTGAAAGGAGCTCCAGAAATTGATAAATCTTCGTAACTTGCTTATGAGGCTACGATTCATACAGCTTAAAGCATTTTCAAAAGCACTTCGAAAAACTATAACATATATCTAAATATATTTGGTGAGAATATTATGTCTGAAAACTGGCGAACTTACTAGAGAGGAAACCGAGTAGTGGCTCAGATGCTACAGCACGAGATGAGCCTTGGCCTGCCGCAATAACCTCTGCTTCCCTATCTCCGTCTTACGACTTCATTGATAGAGGGAAGTATTGCAGGGGGACATGGGATCAAAATATCGGTACCTTGCCTATCAAGCGGCTTTCGTGATCGAAGAGCGACACCTCTCCATCAGGCAACTTCCCAATTGTCCTCAAGAGGCCGGGTGGACCCCGTTTTAGACTCCCCTAATTTAGAAAAAATACTGAGTACTGGGAATCGAGCCCGGGCCTCCCGGCCAGCAGTCAGCAAAGCTAACCCCTAGATCAAGGAGGTAGTTGATTTGTTTTATTTACTGACGTTCTTTAACATCTCAGGTTATCAGTGCCCCATTCAATTCAGGGCGTGAAACGGCCGGTAAATTTTGCTCAGAGGCCTTTTCTTTCAGGCTTGAGGTTCTTTATCGTGCCGTAAATCTACAACACAGGACCCACGCTCATACTTAGGATTTTTACCCTGGTCGGGATTGAACCCACAACCTTGGGTTTACAAGGCATGTACAGAGGAGGTGGTCTTTGGGACTGACTACGAGTGAAAGTTGGTATGAATATTATCTTTTCATGAATATCCTAATTCCCTATTCCAATAAATTCATTCCACAGTATACCCCTAAAGAAATGGGAGATAAAGACACATAGTGGCTAGGAGATACCCAAAACCCGGTTTCATAAAATCCAAGGAATCGGGGTCCGGAAAACGACTGAACTGGACGATTGGCAAAAAACATTCCACTCCGTCAGATGTGGCTGCATGGTAAAAAGTGTTAGACGATATGGGTTGCTGCTGTGCGGTGTAGCGGTGGATTTACGTTTTGAGAAGAGTTTTGTCATGCTGTCTGAAAGTCTTCGAAAGATGTATACCATTGTGACTTTCGCTGCCTTGCTGAGGTCTGGGGTTTATCATCTTAGGAAACGTTAGAGACTTCGCCTTCGTTTATCACCGCCATCGGATCTGGAATTTCTCATCTCGTCCCCTTAACCCGGAGAGGAGAAACATCCTCCTCCTATATCTTAAATTATTCTCTCCTACCCTATGCAATACAAAACAATATTTGGACATCTTACTTAATTAATTCATAACTCTTGTAGAGATGCCTTCTTACATATACATACCTAGTTGCAGTTCGTTAATATTAACTTAAGTTACCACTTGTAGCATCCTGTACGATCTTTACCTCTCACTGTGGTGCTAGTGTACAAAGAAAAAGCTTAAAGGCCTAGAGAATGCATGGAATGTGTATATGGGATACTAAAAGAAAACAGCCTTAGCAATATTGAAGATAAAATAAATATTAATTTCCTCCCTTTTATTATGCAAAACAGGTGACACGAATTTAATAATACATTTTGGGTTAATTTTTACACAAAATTGGGGCGTGCAATGCATTTAAATAGTTTAATTAAAGTTTACATACAATAATTTATAAAAAATTAAAACGTGAATAACAACTGGCTTTAATTAAACGTTCAATCCTTTCTGCGAAAAATCCCAACCATCTACGAAATTGTCTAAAAATAGGATACAAGGAAACCTGCCTAAATGGACTACGGAAATTTAAATAACCTCATAACAGACAAGCCTTTATAACACAACTAAGCTGATAACAAACAACTCTCTTAACATACCAATAGCTATCTGCTAAAATCCTGTACAACATTAAAGCCCAGTGACTGTAAAAGAGAAATGTCAGAATTTCTCCTGAGAAAGTTTATATTAAAGTTTACACTTTACACATAGATAATAGATAAATAAGATAATCATTCACTCCATAACAAACCTGAGTTACAAAGTAACCAAGAAGCTCCGTTTAATTTCTAAAGAAAGCCGAAACAAATCCCCATTTCCCGGGAACTTCTTGGCTACGTCCTACCATTCGAGCAGCTCAGAGGAGAATTCCCTTACAGTGTCAAGGAGTGAGGCACTAATTCCTGAACGTTGAAATGTGTTGACCAATGAAATTAAATTTGAGAGTCACGAAACCAAGATCACGTGACAGTATCAAGGAAAGAAATGAACATTGAAATATCCATCGATGCGCGGCCTTTTATGCAAGAACGACACACTCCATCTAATGAGACAATAAATAATTTATACTACTTTTCAAAATTGACGCTACAGGTCTTATGACCTATTAATATAGAATAATGGTAACAACCATGAATAATAAGTTCAACTTTCAAAAGTAAAAAAGTGGCCCGACAACTTTTGGCGTCGGCAGCATCACTTGCACATACGTACAGTTAAAAAAATAAACTTGTGAGGGGGAGAGAGCCTAAACCAAACTTTTTCATGTGATAAAATGCAAATTATTATACATACAATATTCACTTTTAAGACAATATATAAAATTTAAATGTGTTGATTTTACGACAGTAAACATACTGTTACGTTCAAAGCCAGTTTGTCATCTTTGAAGTGACAGTCTGATCGACCGGATGATTCATTTAACATCCCAAAAAACATGAAATAACAAATATTTTTATGTTCTACATTCATTTATCCATTGCCAAATATGACGACGTGTTATCCCCTGCCACGTTAGTCATTCTTCTGTCAGCACTAATTGGTTTTTCCTCTTTGATATTTATTGTCTCAATTGGAATTTTGCAATGCTGTTTGTGAAATAACAAATGAAACACCAACATAGAGATCAACTTCGTACGGATAATAAATAACGTAAGCTCGTAAATAATACAAACGCATGCTTTAATTGTTAACATTTTTTAATTTTCTTTTGACCTGTGTTCTATATGAACTTGCATATTAAATTATGAATGAGTTCGCCAGGCTGAATTAAACTGCAATAATTCCGAATTCATTCTTGAGACAGATGAACCTTGTAGATATCAATCTCGTTATTAAAAGCCTGGATTATTAATACATTATCTGGCTTTAAAATAAAAATATATTCAAGATCTGAGCCAATTTGCAAATGGAGTTTTTCCAGATTTTGCATACGAATTAAAAAATTAGAAAGGGAAATCAACGTCGAGTCTCTGAACGTGCTTAAAGGATTTTCTAACCTGGAATTGCAAAGAGAGTGAATAAATAGATAACCTTCCATACTGCTGCTGCTGCTACTATTTCATTTTATGCTTTATGGCATTACAGGAAACACAATAAGGAACGAAAATTAAACATTTGTATTAAATTATTCAAAAGTATTAAAAGACAATTGCAGTTTATAACAAATATGTTCAGTAATGTTTGAGCGGAAGATAGGACAATTTCGAGAAAGGAGTACTAAGTAAAACCGGGAAAAATGAAATATAACTAATTAATGATACATTGACTTTCTAAATCTTAAATTGAAGCCAGTAATTAGTTTAAACACTTCAGGCTTGGTAACTTGACTTAATGTATACCTTCCGTGTTTATTGGATTTGGTAACTTGTGAGTTATCTTTGGATCGAGCGGTAGTTAACTTGCATTTGTTAAGTTCCAGGACTCAAATTACACGAGGCCGGTCATACTGACCTTGCATTTTTTCGTACTTTCCTCTGGTCGCTTAGGCGAAAATGGGAATGGACCTTTCTTTCCTTTCCATGAATGTTTCGCTCTCCATTTAATTCCAATAGTTCTGCCACAGGATCAAAAGTGCCAGACGATATGAACCGGTGCGGTGTGCGGTGTGACGCGGCTTGCGCTTTGGAAAATCTTTTGGTATGCAAACGGCGTTTCTGGGGGGCTCGAAATGGGCCGGCATCGCGTTGTTTTATATGGAAACAATGATAGAAATTCCGTATATGTTCATGCCTAACCACCTCTGGCTCCTAGCCTGGTGTCTCCCTCGCCTTAACCCTTCCTCGCCTTGGCACAAACAGCCACCAAATGTTTAAATAAATTCAGTTATTTTATTTTTATTGTATTGTAAATAACTAAAGAAACATATTTCGTTTTATTCAATGGTTAGGTTAAAAAAAGAATTTTTGTTTTGTTTTATTTTTGCACAGATAATTCCACTATTAGTGTTTTACATTATTGGGTTTTTACTTTAAGTACGGAGAGGCAGCTGTTTAAGTGCAAAATATTTCATTTCTTTCATCTTTTCTTTTAGGTTCAAACAATTGTGTGTTTCGCTTTTAGGTACATTTAAAAGTTTACTACAAACGCACTTAAGAAATAAATACAAGTGTTAAACATTCATGCAGTGCAATGAAATCACTGCCGCTTTCCGGCTTTCAGTGATTTCATTTCCGCTGCACCGCCACAGTTGGCCGAGGTCGTTAAGGCGCGGACTCGTGAGCGGGAGGTCTTGGGTTCGAATCCAGCTAAGACCGTCCTCCCTGGCTGAGGTTTTTTCTACGTTTTCTTCAGTCCTCATAACTGGCAATGCCGGGGAGGTACCCTCAACTTAGGCATAGAACGTTTCCTTCCTTAAAAAAATCCTTTCCCAGTATATCATTTCATCTCATGTATCACCAGTGTCCACCGTCTGCGATACCATAGTATTAAAAAAGGGGGTTAACACTATTAAAAAAAAAACTGCACCGTGAATCTCCCATCCATCACAGATGTGTCATTCCAGTAGCTATAAGAGAGTCAAACGTTTAATCTTTGTCCTCATCGAAACGTTTTACACAAAGGACGACATAAATACAATATCCACCCGCTACAATTAGCCCGTTAATTAATTTATACGAATTCATTTCTTCAAGTACTAACTGCAATACAAAAGATATCTATGGATTCTGAATCAAGACGTTTTCCTGGAAGAAACCAAATATTTGTGCAATGTACATATTACAAAATAATACATCAACACTACACATCAAAATATTAACTTCTTGAATAATTTCCACTCTTTCATTAACCATTATCACTTACATGTTTTAATAAGTCATTTTTTCATCCATTTCCTGAACTATTTTCATTATTCACTTTCATTCTTATCTTCTATTCCCATTTATTTTCCATTTCATAAAAAAAAAAAAAAACTCCCCCACAAATATTAACTAATATTCATTAAAAAAAGTTAAACAAAGTCATTTATCTCATTTGTAGCCATTTTAATTTAATGCTCTCCCTCTCTTTAATAAATATGTTCCCTCATAGTCAAAAATTATACCCCTATACATATACACATAATACTCCCCCCTTTCCTGCAAATATGGCCACATCCTGATTGTTTCTGTAAGCTTAACAAGTTGTAATTGTTTTATGACCGTTAAGCAAGTGTTAGCAGATTATTTTGTGATAATGTTGAATTTCCAGAATTTTGTTTTTAAAAATAACTTTTTCTTTGTTAGAGCCATGAATGAATGATGTTTTAACGCCCGTTTTGGCTACAGAAGCACCACAGGCGGCGGATACTGATGATGCATGAGGTGAAATGATATATTGGGAAAGGATTTATTTTTAAGGAAGGAATCGTTAAGGGAGGACGGTCCTGGCGGTACTCGAACCCAGACCTCCCGCTCACGAGTCCGCGCCTTAACGACCTCGGCCACCTCTGGCGGTAATCCCCGTTAAGCCTACCACGCTTCTAAATGAAAGCTCTGTATCTACCTATATAATTTTCCTTTATTAAATCCCAAGGAAATTTTATACCTCATTTTCGTCATTTAACTGTTTGTTAATTTTTTTTAACGGTGTTTAACGCCCGTTTTTACTACTGAGGCACCACAGGCGGTGGACACTGATGTTACATGAAATGAAATGATATATTGGTAAAGGGCTTTTTAAGGCCTAATTTTACTGTACCTCCCCGGCATTTGCCATTTTTGAAGACTGAGGAAAACCTGGAAAAAGCTCCAGTCAGAGAGGACGGTGCTGGCGGGATTCGAACCCCAGACCTCCCGCTCACAAGTCCATGCCTTAACGATCTAGGCCATCCGTGGCGGTCCTCCTCTGTCTCTAGCATACGAAAACGCTAGGCGAGTGTTTAACACTTGTATGCCTCTCATATATGTTCGTATTTCGTTGTTGGCACTATGGCACATTTTCGCCATGTCTCTGCATTAACAGCATGACATTTGCCCTTTGTCATTATCATTTTATCCAAGATTCTAATTCTCTTCGGTACGTTATTGGCACATAAAGTTACCCCTTCTGTATGGTCAATCTTATTGTCCTCTCATATATATAACAGGGAACTTTTAGTGCTCAATAAACCTTTCAGTATCTTCCTCAACAATAAAAAGGGAAATAACCGCTCTGCTCCTCCATTAATAACGCTGCAATATCAGTGACTATATTAAGTTTACTTATATGTAGGGTCGCGATCGGAAAATATTGGCAAACACGACTCTCTTATGACACTATGAAGCAAGTGAATGGAGGTCATATGAGCTCATTGTGTCGAAATCTGTGCCGCGAGAGGGTGAACTTTCTCATCAAAATGGAACAGTATGATAGAATTGTATATTTATATGTACTACTAGTAATTTCATGGCTCTAACAGAGAAAAAGTTATTTTTCAAAATAAAATTCTGTCAGTTCAACATTATCACAAAATGATCTGCTAACACTTGCTCAACGGTCATGAAAAAATTACAACTTTTTTAGCACATTATCTTGCTGTGCAAATCGCTCTTCCGTGTTCCATGTGGTTTCTTTCCAATGATCAATTTTTTAGCTTTAGAAGGGCTAAATCTGGCAAAGGAGAAAATGGTCAGACAACACAAAACAAATGCATTAATTTTGTACTACGTAGTTACAAGGGCTGTTAGATAAATCGGTGTAAAAATAAAGACTACATAACTTTTGGGGAAATGTAGTTTTATTTTTCAACATACTCTCCATAAAATGCGATTTCTTCCCTGCAAACTGTCCATTTATTTTGGAGACAATCTCTTTTTATGCTGATTTCTTTACCGCTAATAATTTTTATAGAATTCAGAAGGAATGAAACTATTGTAGCCATACCCATAAAACTTTTTTTTTTAATACGAGAGTTCCGAAGTAATGTAAGCTATTGCGACTGCATCCGTGGATTTCATTTTGAATAAACTTTCCAAATCTGCATCGATTATACCTGCTAGGCACAATATATATATATATATATATATATATATATATATATATATGTGTGTGTGTGTGTGTGTGTGTGTATGTGTGTTAAAAAAAAAGAAAACAGAAGGATATATGTTTACGCTCTAGTGGCCGCAATTTTTGTTTTTTCTCAACGAAACTCGGCATACAACCATAAATTAAAAAAAAAAAAGATGTTAGTCGAGTTGGAGATGTTAGCAAATTGGAATTAGGGGGTTAACCTAAGCGGAAATGTATTTAAAAATTTGAAAAATCGCTCTAGCTGCAACAATTTTTGCTTTGTCTCAACGAAACTTGGTAGATTTCTTTAAAATTAATTAGTAAAAGTAGTTTCCGAAAATTAGGGCAATCGGGCCATTATAAGTGGGACAATGAAATAAAATAATAAAAAATAGTTTCTGAAAATCAGTGAAACCCAAAATTTAAAAACTGCTCCAATGGCATTAAAATCTGTTTTTTCACAACGAAATTCCGTATATACCATTTAAATAAAATAAAAATATAGTTTCTGAAAGTTAGGGAAATCAAGCTATTAGAAGTGGGGGTTAACCTGAAGCCCTTAGTTTTAAAATGGTCCTAGCATCGCCAGTATTTGTTTTTATAGATCAAAATTCGATATGCACCATTTTAATAAAATAAGAATAGTTTCTGAAAATAATAAGATTAATGGGAGGAGAGGGTTAAAGCGAAATTTAAAAACAGCTGTAACAGTCATAAATTTAATTTTTTTAAGGGGAACTCGATATATAACTTATAATAAAATAACAAAAAAGGTTTCTGGAAATTAGTGAAATCAGACTGTTAAAGGGGGGGGGGGGAGATCACCCAAAATTTTAAAATCGCTCTATCGGCATTGATGTTTGTTTCTTCACAAAGAAACTCCATATTTAACAGACAAATAGTTTCTAAAAAACAGGGAAATCGGGTCATTAGGAGTGGGGGATTATCTGAAACCCAAAATTATGCCATAATATTTGTTTTTGTGATAAAATTTAAATAAAAAGAAAGAAAGAAAAAAACAAAGAAAGAAAATTAGTTTTCGAAATTAGGTGAAATGGACAACTAGGAGTGGAAGTAGGTTCAAAATCGAAATTTTAAAAGCGTTCTTGCATTTAATTTTCCCTATATTGTTTTAAAATAAAAACACAAATGAATTCATGTATAAATAACGATGCATATGTTTTAACAAAAACATCGTCGTGAAGATAGAAATGTGAAATATTAATGTAATATGTGTTTGAGAATTATATGTGTATCTAAGATGCTCTATAATAATCTTCAGAAAACGTTTTCGTTACATGTTTTTACTACAATAACATTTAAATTAAATTTCAAAGCCAAAGAAAATCGATGTAACTTTCTAATATTTTTATTTGCTTTGTACATTGTAATTGTTTTTAAATAGTAACATGTTTTTGTTTTATTGAAACATATGAACATCATCTTAAATACACAATGTAACTCGAAACTTTCTGTTATTTTCCTCTACGTATTTTAGTGAATGTAAAAATGACATCAAGTGTTCAGTTAATAAACATGGTTTCATTTAAAAATATTTAAAAATTCTCATACAGTATAGCTTAGTCTATAGTGACCACACGTTTCATCTAATTAATAATATACCATTAATTTTTATGTTTTAATCTCCGTATAATTAAAGTTAATTTTAAAAATGTGGTTTCTCTTTTGGTATACTTAATAATTAAGGAATTCTAATTGTGTTCCCGTATTACCACACAGTAATGTTATAACTTATTTCATTTTATTAATTAATAAGGCCTAATTTGGTCTTTACATTCACTTTCATTATATGTTACTTGGTGAGGAATTCGTTTAGTTTGCGTGACAGACAGGATGTAGTCCGAGGAAGTCAAATAGGGATATAAAGAGGATGAGGAAGAATTTCATACGCTCCTCGACGACCGCTGATATAGATGGGCGCACAGTTGATTACTCCTTGCACAGCCACTAGAATCTTTAAATTGTGCACCCGTGGACGGATAGATTTACCTGTAATTTGTGATTATAGACTTAGACGTATGGAAGTGCAGCACACAAAATGTCTTTCTGTTGCAATGGCCACCATTTTCACTAAACAGCAGTGGATATAAACACAAATTGCCGAAATTTCTTCCTTTCGCTATGCAAGAGCAAGCTAATATTCAGAAAACACCCATGTTTTTAAAACTTGGAGATATTTCAGGTGTTTTTAACTAACTTTAATTTTAACCAAGTAGGATTGCATAGTTGGAAACGCTTGGAACTCGCATGCGGGAGATCCCGGATTCAAATCCAGTGGGACCAACAATTTTGACCTTCGGCTCTAATTTTTTTTTTACATATATTTGGCTCTAAAGCAAATAATGGGGTGAATATTTCCTTTCTATGAATGTTATGCTATATTGCTTTCTTTCATTTCATTCCGTTGGTTTTGTTACACAGTCAAAAGAGCCAAAAGGTGTAGGCTGTATGTGATATGACAAACGTTTTTGCCACAACGTTTGGCATGGAAGAGACGCTTCTGAGGGATAAAACTTCTTGGAACGGGGGACGTCGGAGTATTCTATCTGTCCATAGTTCACTGCTTCTGGATCCTCCGCCTGATGTCACTCCTACTTCATCTCTTCCTCCCAGAGATGCCCTTACATCGGAGGCGAGGCATAAACGATCATCCCTTGAGCAGGACTGAAGTGAATCGGAATATCTCCTCCATCCCTGACAAGCCAATCCAACTCTGCCTGAATTAAATGAAAGGTTTGTTTCCTCTATTGTACCCTTGATAGTCACTAGTTTATTGCAACACTATATCATGCCTTATTTTCCATGAAGACGAGCTTGGAAGTTCCAGCTTCTATGCTATGATGTAACGCTACTATATGAACTTAAATACTTAATGTGCAGATTTATACATCAGTAGAATATTTAAGTTCAGAGAAAATGGAACCTTTGACACAACACCACCTTCAAGGATGCCTATTGGTCAGTGCCAGCGTCCGTATTATGTTTTGAAACACTCCTGCATTCCATTTTTTGGTCACTTCTCGTATATGACCTCACCTATTCGGCTGAAGCGAACCTCCACTCCTTGAGTAAGTTTTTGACTTTCGAAAACAGATAGTAATCAGCTGGAACAAGATCTGGAGAATACGGAGGATGATGAAGGACATGCGAGAGGATTTCGCTCATCTGGAGCGACTGGTATGCTATCGTGATAGTAACCCAATTCCTTCCTTGTCACAAATAAGGCGGTAAGGTACACTACAATGGATCAACTATGCACTATTACTGCGCAGTCGAAGTCTGTCATACAGGATTGAGAATACCACTCTACAAAGACAAGGCTGAGAAGCTCACTAAATAGTATTAAGGGCTTAGCGATAGGTGTTAACAATAATGCAAATATTTTGGCAACATTCTGAGAATCGACAGGAAATTGAAAAGATGTGGCGACTCATTTGACTTTGTCATATATTGAAATTGTCAAGCTGAACCCTCGCTGGTCATAGTCCGCACCGGACGTTGGGCCATGGCCACTGCTCTGCTTGCTTAGCACCCCCACACGACCTAAGGTAAGATTCGAAGCCAGGTTGGGGTGTGCACTGATGTTCTTTGATGTAGTCAATTAATTATTACATGCATCATTTATGGGGATTTAGTGTCCTTACCTCTAAAGCTTCTGTCCCCTCCTTGTGTTCCAACAAGAGTAGTGGCGACAGCACGGCGGAGCCAGAAAAATTCGGTTTCTTTTTGACTCTACTAGTATTCCAACCATTCTTATACCACCAAATGAACATTTTAGGTCAAGTCTGTTAGGAACAGAACATAAGAATCAACATTCGTATTAGCATTCTCAACAATTCCCATTGGAAATTTCCACTCTTGAGTCGGTTCTGATCCACAATCAGGCCTTTAGGCATCCATTTAGCAGATACTTTTCTCATATTCAAAACATGATGTCCGATGCGAATCACTTTTATAGGAAATGTTCAAAATCTCTCAAGTAAATCTGAGACCAATTTATCCATTCTCCAAAACCATATACTTTGTGGCATAGACCATTCTTCCTCTCTTGTATTTTTAACCCACACGAAGAATAAAAAGTATTCAATATTTCAATATATCTGCATGAAATATGTTTGCCATACAAACGTTCAAAACCTTTTATCATCAACCGTTACTCAATTTCATCTGTTATGCTCTGTTTAAAAATTCACAATGTAGAGTGGAATAAAATTTTTATCAGTTAGTATGGTATAAATATTTATCAAACAATAAACTTTTGCTCATGGGATGCGCTTGTTTACAGCATGATCTATAATGATGTTGCCTCACAAAATACTGACAATAGCAACATGATAACTTTAAACATTAACACGTTAATTGCTATTCGTTAACTGGGAAAACTACCTATATAACAAAACATATTTACATGCCTTAAATGCACGATCATTTTACCTGGATAGATACCAATACAGCTATTAATCATAAGACTTCGTCAATAATTTGATGTTAACCAATGAAATTTTAAATTGTGTGCTTATGAAATTTAAGGAAAGTATACAAATGTTGGGCACTCTAAGGACCTTTTTTTATTGTGGCAATTGTGCACTATTCAAAGTGGAATTTTTTTTCTAAAACGTTTATGAATGAATATTATAAACACAAATCGCTAGAACTATAAGAAAAACAATTTGTTGTGAATGGATTTTATAGGATATTTTTCAAACAATGACAAATTTCAACTAAAGCTTTGTCGGTGTATTCTTCTTTTGTTATTTTGAATATGATTCGGTTTCCGAAATTTACTGGATCATTTAACGATAGGGAACTTTAACGCAAGAGAATCTTTGTTCAAATATTGCTGGAAGTTGATAAACAGAGTCAAGCCATTCTATAATAGAAAACATATGCAATGCGGTCCATAAGTTCCCGGCCTGCCCATGTTAAGTAGGGATGAAGTAAAAATGCATCTATTTTTGCAGTCATTTCAAAGTTTAATTTCTTTATTGACTGGCAAAACGATTAATGACGAACAGTCAGTGAAGTCAAACTTTTAGAACACGAGGGATGTTCTAAAAGTTATTGGCCTGTCTCAGGGATATCGTGAAGATGACAATTACTATGACAATTTCACTCATGTGACGTCATCTTAAAATCAACCAATGAAACGAAATAAAATTTTGAATTTTGACCAATCACAGCCGGATTACGGAGTTTTTTTTTTTTTTTTTTTTTTTTTTTTGAGTAGTGTTTAACGCCCGTTTTCACTACTGAGGCACCACAGGCGGTGGACACTGATGATACATGAGATGAAATGATAAACTGGGAAAGGATATATATTTTTTTTTAAGGAAAGGAAGCGTTCCAGGCCTAAGTTTAGGTACCTCCCCGGCATTTGCCAGTTATGAAGACTGAGGAAAACCTGGAAAAAAACCCAGTCAGGGAGGACGGTCCTGGCGGGATTCGAACCGCAGACCTCCCGCTCACGAGTCCGTGCCTTAACGACCTCGGCCACCCGTGGCGGTGGATTACGGAGTGAAATCATCGAAAGAAATATATATAAAACATCCGTTTTACCACGCGACATGCATTTGCCTTGCGGTCAGTGTAGCCAACTTCTCCACTACAAAATTCCTGAGCATATGTCACATTTGAGGCGGTGAGGAGCTATTAATAGCAACAAAAGCAAGGACAACCATCGACAACCATAACGCAAAATGGAGGGTTCTTTAAAACGTTTTGGTCATGCGCTAAATTGATTCTATCATTAGGAATTTTAAAGCACAGAAAAAAAAGACACTATATGTAATCCCATCCCCCCCTCTCTCTCTCAGTTGGTATTAGTGTTAGAAAATCGAAGAATCTCACGATTTCGAACAGATATGTATAACATTTTATATAAGTGTTAATTTTCTGTGCGCGAAATACAAATACATATAACTTTTATTGCTTTATTTATGAAACAGTCCTAAGCCCGTATTTGGATCTTCTCTATTGCAATTACTGACAATCGGCATTCTTCTGTCGCAAAATTGCTGAAAAGGTTAAGTACAAATATATAATTATTACACTTTTGTAAAACAGGTTTAGAGAAACTATATTTAAATTCTTATTATATTCTAGAAATATTTCTAATAAATATCACTCGTTAGATGCCATGCTGTAAAGCATCAGACGCGTAAGTGTAGTTAGTTACTTGTTTGTGATGATCATGTAAACAAACTAGTGTTAATATTTTCAACAAAATGAATAAAATTTAATTATGAGCTGTGATCAAGTACTTGTTTTGAAGGATTTAACCCCAACTAAATACAAAAGGAGTTAGACCCCACATTAAAGAATTCTTCCCCTTGGTTTTCGAAGTTTAAAAAGTGGACTGCAGAATTTAAGCGTGTTCGCAAACGTTCAAGATGATGAGTACTGATGGAGTCCCAAAACTGCAATCACCGACGAAATTGTGACAAAAATTCACAATGGCTTACTCAATGATCGCCGATTGAAAGTAAGCGAGTTGGCTGACATTATAAACACCTCGAAAGGCCCTGTCCACTCTTTATTGCGTATGAAAAAGCTTTCTTCTCGGTGGGTGGTGCGATAGTTAACAATGAACCAAAACGGGTTCGAGTGAACATTTCGTATGAGTGTTTCCAGTTGTTTAAACCAATTCCAGTGAATTTCTCCGACGTTTCATAACAGCAAATGAAACTTGGATTTATCACTACATTCCGGAGACGCAGATTACTTCCAGAAGGGCAGTACTATTACTAAGGAGTGTTACGCTTCACTAATGGATCAACTGAATTTATCTATTCAGGCTAAACACCATACCTGACCAAAAAGAAAGTTTTGTTTCATCACGATAATGCGCCTTCACAAACATCTGGGGTTGTTGTTACAAAACTGCACAACCCTCGCTTCCAAGTTATTGTACATTTGGTTACCTTTTGTTCCGAAATCTGAAGAAATGGCTGGGTGAACAAAGATTCACATCAATGATGATGTTGAAGCTGTGACGGACGCCCATTATTCACAGACAAATCTTGTTTTACTGAGGGTATTAAAAAATTGGAAAGACGTTGGACCAAATGTATTATTTACAAGATGACTACGTTCAAAAATAAAAATAACTTTTCTGTAAATTCCTGTGTTTTTTTTTGGACAGGCCGAGAAAATTTAAAACGCCGCTAGGTATATCGGGGATGACAGATATGTCATGCAAAAAATCCTTGCAACAGAATTGCAGAATTGGGTGGAAATGTTTCAACGAAGACTTTGGTCACAAAACACACACATTTACTCAATGAATACTCAGCTACTACTGAGTAACCTTACAGGATAGAGACGGTACAAGTAAGGTTCTTCCAGACTGTACTGTCAAGTTATATTAAGTTCGTGAAACCGACATCGAAAATTCCAAAACAAGCGTATAGTTTTCGGAATATCCTGAATTCCTTGTTTTACAGACACTTCTCCCAACAGCTTAAAAACAGAGTCCAGAAGCCAGTTGCTGCAAAATAACACAGTGCATGCATGATATGATATTAGAGAGTGTTTTTAAAGAGAATATTATCTTGTTTTTTGTGTAAAAACAGAAGAGAGACGAGGTGTGGGCGTTAATTCCTAGGCGAGAGGAGAATCCAACCAACTTTTTCCTTCAACGCACTAACACTACGACCGCGAGATATATTTTACCGCAGTGGCCTGGCTCGGGCGCGAAGCGGATGACACTTTTATTGAGTCTAAGTGTAATACTTTCCAATTATTTTTCTACACGGTGTCACCATAAAGCTATCGACTCCAGCACTCTGCGCCCGACTTGATTCTAATGGCATTCACTTCCGTTATTAAGGCAGTTTGTTTCCGAGCAGGGGAGAAAAACTTTCGTAGCTTTTCGCTGACTTTTAATTTAGGTTCTTGTTGCCAGTACGGTATTAGACTCAATGTGACATAGTTCGAATAACGCTTTCCTGGATAAATATTGCCTAGCCCATGTAATTATCTAATTGAATGAAGTTAATAAAATAGTCACGAATAGAAAAAAGAAAAAAGAAAAATCTAATAATTTTATTGACAAATAAAAGTGCATTAGAAATCTGAATTTTGATCACTCAAGCCAAAGCCAATTACAAAAGTCGATGTTTCAGCACATGTTTGTAAGTTCACTCTTAAACAGCATAAGTATGAATTCAAAATGCTTGTCAGTGTGCGGTATTTTATTTTCCTATCTAAGTTAGATGATTTTATCATTCCTACTTCAACACAACAGCAAAAATTGTTATGCTTATTTCTATTAAATTATGAAAAACGAAAATATTTTGGTGCACACCCATTTTTGGCCCTGAGCCCATGGTCGAAATCGGTAACCGTATCCCTAAGACCGTGGTAAACATATAAAATGGTGATAATCATTAATTAGGTGACAAACCTACCCTGGACAAATCCACGCTAGGAAATTTATCCAAAGTCCTAGCGATAATCTCTTCACATCCCTTCTCCATGGACAGAATAGGAATAAGGAAATTAATTTCGTTAGTTACTGAACATGTTCAGGAAACATCTATGCAAAGCGGGAATCTATAAAGATGAACCCACTTGCAAAATATGTAAACAGGACGAGGAATCCGCCTCGTATATTCTGTTTGAGTGTGCAATCCTGGCAAGAAAGAGACGTTCTCTCTATGACCAGGGAAGGCCAGTGAAAGAATGGCAACATTGGAACAAAATGAAGATTTTGGAAACAATGAAGACGTCCCTCCCAAGGGGTAGAGGAATAAGCCTTATAGGCTGACTTGATTTTTTTAGTTTGGTTTATTTAGGGACGTTTTTTAACATCTCAGGTCATCAGCGCCCCATTCAATTCAGGACGTAAAATTTTGCCCAGAGGCCTCTTTTTTTCAGGCTTGAGGTTCTTTTACGTGCTGTAAATGTACGACACGGGACCCACGGCTTTATTTTCCTTCCGAAGGAAGTCATACTTAGGAATTTTACGCTCGAAAAAATCCATCGGTCCTGACCGGGATTAAACCCGCGATCTTGGGTTTAGGAGGCAAGTATGGTTATCACTACGCCACCAGGAGGAAACCAGTGTGAAAATAAAACATAAAATAGGAAAAACAGTTAAGGTGAAGAACGCACAAATGCTATGTTAAAAGTGTTATATATTCGCCACATGTTTTTATTTATCGATTTGGCCTTTTCTTGCCTTTTCCTCTTCGCCTTTCCTCTATACGTTCACTGGCCGTTATTTGGTACAAAGAGGCGCTTTGGTAACGAGTCTTGATAGTCATGTGACATCATCGTTCTTGTGTTATAAACTTCTTAGCTTTCAATTGCAATGATTCTGGAATTTTGGGAAACGTGATTTGTTTAGGTAGTATCTGTATTAGACGAGAGCTGTCATTGTTGGGCTCGTATTATAATTTAATCAATGTCTGTCAATGCCGCCTCCTGCCTGCGGTCACCTCACATTTTGTTAGACTGGGGGCAATTCCGACATTCATCTGGCAACCCAGGTTCTGGGTAAATTATATATGGATATTAAATATATTAATTATTGTCTGTAGACCGGTCATAGTTTCCACAGGCATAAACTGAACTCTTTTTCTTAGTTTCTTTGGACATTTGATGCTAGAAAAGTCTTTCTTCAAATAGTATTAAATGAGAATTCCCAATCAAAGGCAGCATCAGAAAATTACATTCATATTTACTGCTTATTGTTTTAATATTTTTGTAATGTATGTCAAAATTTTAAATATGCTGTTTCACAGAGCTTATAATGCATGCTATTATTTCAAATTGTCACAGTAACAATAGCTCTTGCTAAAACTTTCTTCGCACCCGTTTAAAATGTCATATACTTATCTTTTGTTAGTACTTTTCCAAAGAACCGCCACAGGTGACCGAAGTCGTTAAGGCGCGGACTCGAGAGCGGGAGGTCTGGGGTTCGAATCCCGCCCTCCCTGACAGGTTTTCCTCAGTCCTCATAAATGGCAAATGCCGGGGAGGTACCTTAAACTTAGGCTTGGAAAGATTCCTTCCTTAAAAAAAATCCTTTCCCAATATATCATTTCATCTCGTGTATCATCAGTGTCCACCACCTGTGGTGCCTCAGTAGTAAAAAGCATTCGGAAAAAAAAAAAAAAACAAAAAAACAAAGTCAAAGGTGTTACTTTGACATTAATTGGAGAATGCCAAATTAGACTTGAGCTCGTTTGTTAGTAGCAACTTAAGTTGGGGCTGTACTCAATAGAAAAGTTGTAGCAATACAAAGTCATATTAATGATCAACAGTATACAACTAATTGCCGAATATTAATTCAAGATTAAAGAACCTAACTGACTTGTTTTTCGATTAAGTGCCAAAACACTCCAAAAGTTTAGAACAAAACCGTAATTGTTGTTAATTTAAAGCATGTGCAATTGGTATGGGCACCTGGACATACAGGATTAACATATCGTGGAATTGTAGCTCTCTAACAAGAAACAAATCTGTCATCAAAATTCCAAAGCTTGAAAGAGATGGATTGTCATATATACACGGCCTAGGGGGATGCATTACATTGGTAATTGGTCAAAATTATTATGCGAACAGTTAGTTTTATTTGCTTCAATATTTTATATTCTTACATAGTCTAGTTGAATCAGAAAGTACTAACATATATCAATCCGTTTGGTTTACCACTTCCTTAGATGACGTAAAGGATTTTACCGTGACGCAACCGTCTGTTAGCAACAAGCAGAATTATGTTGAACTTAGATTCTTCCTACACCTACGCACCCTTTTCTCATTGGTACTATAACTTGTATACCATAATGGGTGAATATTACAACATAATTTAAGACCCCCCCCCCCAGCGATCGCGAAGCTGTATTAGAAGGAGCAGAGCCATAAGAAGCTTCTGTTCCTTCACTCGTCGCCTGGGCTGCCCTGTGTTGCTGCTGGTCACTCTACACTCTGCGCTCTTCGTGACATCGCCCCTAAGGTAAGGGCCCGACTGGTCTTAATGGCCTGACTTCTAGTTATTCAGTTACTATGTGTTAACGTTAGCCTTCGACAATAAAGGAGATCTAAATGTGTATATTTTGTTATTAATATTCAATAAAAGAAGTAGCAATGGTGGTAACAATCTCATTATTTACACCTGCAAGTGCTCCTACCGATACCCTTCTGTTAGTTCACGCCATAAGCGTGACAATATTATTAAAAAATAAAAAGCATGCCAAGAAGTTCAGAGTGTCCAGTGCTGAATTTGAGTACAATTTAACTGAGAAAAATTGCCCATCGAGTGGCTGCTGAAGAAGAGGTTAAAAATACCTGGTGAGGGTGAAATTTTGATGGTAATAGATTCAGGCACCTAGGCTAAGATTTTATGTTATAATGAAGTTAATTTCAGAATTTTAGATATAGTTTTTTTTTAATGGTGTTTAACGCCCGTTTTTACTACTGAGGCACCACAGACGGTGAACACTGGTGATACATGAAATGATATATTGGGAAAGGATTTTTTTTTAAGGAAGGAAACGTTCCAGGTCTAAGTTTAGGGTACCTCCCTGGCATTTGCCAGTTAAGAGGACTGAGGAAAACCTGGAAAAAACGTCAGTCAGGGAGGACGGTCCTGGAGGGATTCGAACCGCAGACCTCCAGCTCACGAGTCCGCGCCTTAACGACCTCGGCCACCCGTGGCGCTCAGATATAGAAATGAACTTATTATGAAAGAGATGTTGTTTCCAATCACTGGAGCTATCAGATTGTTCTGAGTTATAATTATTGTTCAAACTGCTATATACAATCATTAAATAAACTGAATAATAATTGTAGAATGAGAATTCAAAGAAAACCGAACAGCTCTTATAGCTCTGGAGTTACTCCCACGTTTACCTGTTGCGCTGTGAAATTCCCTGAAACCGCTTTCCATTATTTATGAATGCAAGTTACCAAACGTTCTGTGTTAATCATTAAATAAGATTTACGTTTTGCGCATTCAAAGGGTTCCATGTTACTCTGAAAGAAAAGTGATCAAAGATCAAAGCATTTTTTCGCAACGATAATGAAAACACCCAAAAGTTTTGTTCTGTAAATATTGTTAGGGTTCAAGCTGTATTACCTTGTAATACCGCCGGCCGAGATGCCACCAGGATGTTATTAAACACGTCCAAGCTGTGATGTCTATCGACTGACTTGCAACTTGGTGATGTTCTTCTGTTTAATGCGGTGCTACAATTTCCCTGTTCAATCTCGATGGCTAAGACGAGAAGGGATATTATATTGGGATAATAGGCGTCACTTTGGGGTATCGAGCTAGGTCGACTCCTCCAGGAAAGATGAGGTGTTTCCATACGAATGCTGAATAACTCAATCAACCCTGTTAAAGGTTTAAGTATTTATTAAAGGGTTTTCTTATACAGTTGACGTGGATCCTGCAACAACCAAGGCATTTCTCCTGTCTCTGAATAAATTCAGGGACCTTTATATAATTGTAACGCCCTTGGATGGGTATAATCTAGACATAAGAGTTGTTGTTAAACACTTCTCACCATGAGGTCAACAGTCACCAGGTCCAGTCATCATAAGTTCTAAGAGGCTCATGGTTAGGGTTTGTTAAGTTTAATACTAAACAATACTTCATCAGCACAATAAGTCTATCTGTAACTTGCACCCGTAGACATAATATTTTAAGTGAGTGGAACAGACGGTTGCTTTTGTTTATGCAAGTGTTTCTCTGAGGACCCTTTCACGTCACGTCACCTCTGGGATGCACAGTGTGGCTAGGCAAGTCACCCTCAATATTTATTACTTCTACGTCTTGCTATGTTTGGGTTTATACAGTATGTTTCACTGACTAGGATATAAAGCGTGCTCTCTTATAATAAATACCACGCTTTCGTTACAAAGCCGACTCCTCATTACAACCTCTAGAAGCCACATTGATAATGTCATGATGTAAACCTGTTAGAGGACTTTTAAAAGATCACAAACTTACATTTCATTTTTGTAAGAGGCAAGAAGAAGGAGGGGGTATAAATTTCAGTCATATTTATGAGCCTCTGAACATTACTTTATTCAAATATCAATGTTGACTTTTCAAGGAGATTCTACGCCTTCGAACAAAAGCATCCTAACTCGAGAACAAATTTGTTTTCATCAAGGCTGAATATGAACTCAACTTTTCTGCCCCGGCTTATGGCATGGAAACTGAACATTCAATCTAGAAACAATGTTGCGGACCACGTCTATGTCAACGCCCCTGAGTCCTAGTGAATCTGTGCCTCCCTCTCTTAACCTCTTCCTTCCGTAGGTGACTGTATTAAGAATGCTGGAGTAAATCATCAGCCCTTGAGCAAGGTTGTAATACTGAAATGTTCTCATTCGTCCCTACTAATCCATTCAATTCATTGATCAAAACGAACTGAAACAGTGATTTAATCTAAGTGCAGAACATTTTTAATTTTTAATAATTGCATGGCGTGCATCTAATTTGTTTCCCATTGGCAGGAGATAGTATATTCAACAGACAGTAGAGAGTGATATCTTATTTGCCACCAGTGAAACACTTGCTGGGTGGTAACCAAGGTAACACAATGATAATCTCGACACTGGCACAAACATACGGCTGGCCCATCCTCACCTCATCTGTCTGTCCGTAACCCAAGGCTGTTTTCACAACCACGAGAATAGAGAAAATAAAAGAACAAGAGCGAGCGACAAGAAATTAAGAAATGAAATATTAAGTAGCGGCCTGTAGTATGAAATGTGTTTGGAAACGTCTTCCAATGATAAGGCGAATATGAATTTATCTCTGTCACCGTGGCTTTCACCTATGACACCAGAACATTGCATTTTGACAGAAAAACAAACGGGTTCTTTGATTTCCCTTGTCATTTTTCCACCAAATGTGACATAATCAGCGTTCCCACTTAATGAATTCTACCAGAATAAATGCACAATGTGTATATCAACTATTCATCAAGTGCACAACACATTTGTACTACAAAAGACTATATAAGGACAACATGGAGATCAAGTGTCATCAGCACTCCTAGAGTCCAAATCTGATGCTAGTCAAATACGAAAAGATGTAGCGAAATGCTAAGTTTATTGCTTTTCCTTGAAATGTTTTTATAATATTTATTTACAAGAAAACGTTATCCATTTCGTGCAAAAATAATGGCACAGAGAAAAATTAAACTCTGTTTTTATTCTCTATGAATAAACTGTTTTCGTTGTTTTGAATGTGTTCTGTTACAATTTAGAGAATTACAATTCTCTATAATTATTTACCTCGTATGAAAACTGTTACTGATATCTTTGCTTAACGTTCAGAATTGTGTGCTTATTTGTTTATTGATCAAATCAATGTCTAATCTCAGATAATATAACTAAGAAGCGTAAATTTAGTTGATAATGTCCGGTGTTCAAATTTAAATGGGATCTTAAGTCACTTCATGACATCAGTTACAGCTTGTTCCCTTAATGCGTGCGTTTCCACCCGGCAACCTTTGAAGGAAGATATCAGTTAGACGCGCTATCAGGTTCTCGCCTCCGTTTCAGATCAAGTCTCATAAACAAACGGTGTTGTCACGTCTTGCTATGCAGGTTAACGCACGATTCCCAGTCAAGGACATATTGCTGTGAAATACAAATATGTACACTACCCAATACCTTGCAGATTGCATTTGATTGATCCTCTGTAAGTATTCTACAAAGTACTTCTGGAGATAGTTCCACGATAATACGCCTTTTATTAACTGTACGAAAGTGATACCCAAGTTTTCGTACAAGGCGCCATAGGGACATTCTTTTGTATGGGAATTGTTTATATGTTAGAAGTTTTTGTAATATTTGAGATTCTCCTTGTCTGTAGAAGCAACAGATTTCTCGCCGAACAATTTCACATTAGAATTCATCAAATTTCCCCATGGTTTTGATTTTCTTTTCTGCCTTTTTGGGCATTGTTGGCCATCCCTTGACAATTTTTCTGACGGTTGGTTACTCAGTCCTAAAATTTGGCCTTTTCGTTTATGGATTCTTTACTAACTTTATTTTTCTAGATCATATTCTGGAAATTCTTGTTTGGGGTTGTATGTTTTTAGACTTAATAGATCCGGGTACAAACTCCGCAGTATCGCAATAATGATCAGCCTCAGTGCCATGCATTTCGTTCACTTGCAGCTTAATATCATGCACTTGCTTATTCTCATTCACTGTCACACTTAACCAGGACGGCACAAGTGTAACTTAATAGACACTGTCCCGATAAACCTTATTCCTGAACAGTAACGACATAACTGCGTAACAAAAACATTTAAATCTACATTTGGCAACATGTTCCTCCTTTTCATTCCACGTGGACTTGATTGAGAGTTGTCAGTAGCTAAAACTAGCACGCAGTTGGCTACTGCAGAGCAAGTGAGGCAAACTGTGTATTTAAACAACGAGAGATAAGCGATACCGGCACACCTAAGACAGCAAGTGGAAATGCATCCAGGAGACGGGCTTTACCCTTAATACAATCTGGAATGAAGAAAATTTGTGTTTTTTTATTCGTTTTTATTTACATTTAATCTATCATCTTTCAAATGATATATGATTTATGTGGCATGCTCGATTTTAAACCCATTTAACACATAATGTATATTATGTGGGGGCCACACTTCTCAATATCAGCTTTTACAACTTTGAACTAGCGGTGATAAAAATATTCAAATATTGCGGTATTGAGGTATCGTTATATTCCACTAGAGAAATTTCGGTACAGGCCAACCTGCTAAAAGTATTAGTTCAGTGTTTTAACCCCAGATATGATTCCTGTTCACATGTGCACGTGGGGAATTTAGGAGCTCAGTTCATTTGTTTTTCATTAATCTTGTGTTTGGATTTCATAAGTAGTTAAAATGGGTGGAAGGAGTAATTTAAAAGTGTTTTAAAAAAGGAAGAAGGTTGCTAAACCTGAAATAGCTGCTTCAATAATTGATGGGGATTCTAATTTCCCATCTATACAAACTCGGGTAGGCCAAAATTTAGATAATTTTAGCAGCTCTGCTAAGAAACTAAAAGAAATGTAAGAACCATACAGTAATTTGTTAAAAGAACTAAACAATAATGATGTGAATAGAGTAATTGATAACGAAATTTTATGTAAATTATTTTAAATAATGCGTTATATACAAGTTGATGGCAGTGGCTTGGATATTTTGACTAATCACCATTCCATTATACACAGGAAACTGCAAAATACTTTTCTGAAACAATTATAAATGTTTCTAGAATATTACAGATCTAGATTCCCTAAGATAATTTTTTGTATACTTTGACACACTTTATTTGGGAATGTATGATATAGAAGCCATGTGCTATAAAATATGGGCATTTCAATAGGTTTTAATATAATAAAAACATAGAAGAGACGTTTTGAAACTTTCGGGACGTATATGTTAGTGTTGTAATTTTTTTCAAAAAACATATTAAAATGAACCTAAAATTACATGTTAATAAAAGTATTATATTTAATTAGAAAAATGTAATAAAAATTTGCTAAACCCCTGTGTTAAAGTTTATATAAAAGTGCAATCTTATTGCAGTAAAAAATTCGCCTGGCTATTTACAAAATATTAAGAGAAAAGCTACATTGGATATGACCAATTTAACATTTCAAGTACAGGACCTTCCGGGGTGCATTAAAATAGCAATGAAAAGTTAATTTTGCCCCACTGCGAGTGTCATTAGTATAAAAGAGTTATGGGCTGAAAAAGTACTGAAAATATTAACAAGTGTCGTGGAGAGTAAAGGACAGCAGAGATAATAAAATGTAACGTGTCATCTTGATATTGTATCTGTAATATGCTTAAGTTTCTTGTAAACAAACATGGATAAAAGTTGTGCAGACGTTATTGTCCAAGAGATTGAACCAGATCCTATCTGTGCACGTTGACGATTCCATTTGAATACGCCAGTGACTGTCCAGTAATGGAGTTACAAATGTTACGGCTGCCCCACGTGGACAAGAAGCTCAGCCAAAGATTAAAAAAGTGCAAGAGAAAGAAAAAGGAGCGCGGATATACATATATATTATATAAAGACAGACAAATGAAGATCATGAGAGGAAAGGGAGGGCGTAGGATGATGGATGACTGGCCGTCACATTCGCTGCGCCACCTCGTACGTCTTCTGTTTTCTCCCCGGTGCATCACCGCAAGTCACGAAGACGTCGCCATGATACAATTGAGCATTGCAATATTGTTTTGGCAACTTAATATTTTCTTTGGATGGCTGGGGTGCTCTGGATAGAATCCGAACTGGCATTTATCTTCCGCGCATCAGCACCTGACAGTTCCGCCCTCCATGCACAGGGCGGCTTCCAATTTCTGTCTACGGTGGTTTTGTTTTTGTTTTTCCGTTTTCAGCGCCTCCCAAATACCTTAACTAGAGGCTTTTGACAGCATCGCCGCCTTCACCGGTGAAGAGCCGAGTACGTAATGAAATTCTCTCACACAGTCCAATAGACAGGACGTATTAAATATAGGAGCACCGCCTCATCTATTTACTTGTTTAGTTACAGAGTTTCTATGTCTCGCCACCAGACAAAAACAAAGATTATAGAATCTGGCCATGAAACTAAAACTATCCCATCGCATGAACGTAACGTTTTCATAAAGTTTCGCCAGCCTATGCATTGTTAGCCCGGATGTCAACAATGAATTTTAAGGAGGGGAGTTGTTGAGTTCACGCAGGTGTCGATAGTATCTTAAAATCCGTTATTTCTAAAGATAACATTAAATTTAACATTTTCACCCCTAAAATCTAAGTGAAAAACAAAAAAATCACAAATGTTTGGTCCAATCCTAGTTCACTGCTCTCATAAGCTAGTGCAAGCGGCATTGTAGCGGACTGCTGAGGCTGGGAAGCCTAAAGGTTCCGCTACTTCGTGGAGATAATACAGAAGGTGATATAGTTATGGTGCACCAAGGCAGTACTTTAACCTATGAATGAGTGAAATTATTTAATGGCGACGCAAATGAGCTCGGATGGACAAGGAAAATATCCGATAAGAACTTGTCTTTGATATAAGTTGTTAGATCCTGCCAAAAACATAGATACTCCTTTAATCTTCGAGTTTCTAATTTAATCAACGTTACTACCTTCCATTAAAATCAAATTTATGTAGCTAATGTTTTATTGGCTTGTTTCTTAAATGCTCATGTATAATTACAGTTTACACTTCATATTAAACGCCATGATTGCGGTCCTTAACAGTGCATCCAACTTGCATTAGCTGATATCTTCTACAGTCATGACATTTTAGAGTACGCTCTACTACTTTCGACTATTCCTCAAAGCAAGTGAAAGAAATCAGAGTGGGAGCAAAAGTGCGCATTAGCAGCCAATGGGCTCCTCTCTTCTCCGTAAATTATATATAAACTTTTGACTGGATCGCAGCGTAATTTACAGAGCTTTCATTTCAAAATTAGCCAATGAGAAATACTAACTATTTAAAACAAATTTTATTTACACAAAAAATAGTCACTTTAGGTGTTGAGAGAGAATTCAATATCCAATGTTGATTACATATTAGATTTTATCTCTCTCACTTCAACCACCCTACTTTGATATTTCAACTGGTACCCCTACCTTATGACACTTAAATGTTATAGAGAATTAAAGTGATATCGCATTTTTGTTTTCTGTCATTGTTTTTTATTGTTGAAATGATTTTAACATTTTTATAATATGGTAGATATTCTTCAAAACCCAAAGAAATTTACTGCACAAATTTCTGTCTTCAGGATCTTCTTAAGTTCCCTTCTGTTCATGTTCCTCTTGACAACATTCATCCATTGTTTTCGTGGTTGTTCTCCTCTCCACTGCCCTTCAGTATTTCACTCCAATAACATCTTCGAAATTCTTTCCACATTCTTTTTACGTGTCCAAACCATTTCAGGTTTTTCTATTTCATTATTTCAATAATATTCTTTTTAACTTTCATAATTTCTCTAATTCTTTAATTAACTTCTACTCAACTTAACATATGTTTTTGAACAAATGATTTATAAAAAATTTACCTTTATTTTGTTTAAAATTATTTAAAATTATATTTATAAAAGTTTATTAGTTGTAGGATGAAAACAAATATTTTGGATAATATTTAAATTATTATTAAGGTAATCCGAGATCCCTACCAAAACTAAACTATTACATTAAATACTAAACAGTTATAATTTTATTCTGTAAAAATTGAAACAAACAATCCAGAATATAAACCGGGTTATAGCTGAATCCTCTTTTAATTTAAATATCGAGGGTGCGAAAAAAATTGTATACAATATTTCACAGTTGATATCTATTTAATGTATTTCAAAATTGAACCAAAAAAACAACAGTAATGTGTAGTATGATGTTCTATAAACGACGTAATTCACATACATTATGATAGCGTTGCACGTGACAGGTAAATCAAGAATGAACAAATGAAGCCAAGATTGTCGTATGATGTTCTGTAAATAGATGTAACTTACATTACGTTATCCTAGCGTTGCTACAACAAAATGGAGCCAAGATTATCGTTTGAACAGGGAAAGCATTTTTGAAGTGGTATTGGAAAACCGAGAATGTTGTTGAAGATCAAAGGCAATGGAGACGTGTGTACAGAACAGAACCGCCGACGCAACAATTGTATGCATTCAAGACAAATTAGAGAGACTCGTGGTACCGTGTGCAACAGGAAGGTGCACCACCACATTACCACCGAGATATACGTGCGTACCTTTATAACGATCTTCCAAGGCACTGGATAGGACGAACAAGTCCGATTGAGTTTCCACCTTGTTCTCCGGATCTAACTCCGTTGGACTTCTACCTATGGGGAACTCTTAAGGATGTTGTATACCGTAGAAAACCAGTTACACTAGCAGCACTTGGGGAAGAAATTGAAACGGGATGTGCTGCAATTGCTAAGGACATTTTCGCAAACGTTGCTCAATCAGCAGTTCAATGTACTCAGAAGTGTATCGACGCCGATGGTGGGCATTTTGAGGAACTGTTGTAACTGTAAAAGTCTAAGATGATTAGTGCTCATCATTTTCTGTTTGTGTGAATTCAGATTTGTTATGTTAACACAGTTTTTTCTTTGCTTGAAGTGTGTATACATTTTTGGCACCCTCTGTATAAGGTAGGGATGCCATCGAATCAACATTGTTTTTAAACTTAAGCTTCAATATCTATATTGTATTGCTTTTTAATTAAATAAACAATTTCAGGCAATCGCCTTTCAGCCAATGTACAGTTTAATTGATACCATTCAGAATGGAAATTAATCGATAGTTTTAAAGCATGGTGATCAAAAACTAATAAATATTTTATTCCTATAATCTCTGCTTTGATTCGACTAGGGATCTAGGAAGCCTATTCTCATGCGTTTTCCTGTTCATTATTCAATTATAGATATATTTGTAGTTCTTCTTGGAACAAAAACTAATAACAATGCATTCTATTACCTTTGCTTCGATTATCTCACTGCCTCTCAAAAGAAGTTATCACAGCATTAAATGTGACATTATTGATACAAAAATAGAAGAAAATGGTAATGTTATAACAGTGTTAGTTGTATTATATTTAATTTAGATCTTTACGCGGCTCTGTAAGGAATAAAAGCTAATAAAATTAGTGTGTGTTTTCAGAAAGATCAAACAAGTGATCAAAATCACTTCAACGATTATAGTACAAAAAAAAATGGAATCGTTCTAGCATTGCAATTATCTTACCGAACCGCTTCCACCCGCCTTTGAGTATAATTTTTCTTAGGTAATTTAATTGTGCTTCCATCATGCTTGTTGTCATTAGATAATTATTTCGACACCGAAAAAGCGACCAATAAAAGGAAAAGAAATTTTGAATTTTGACCAATCACAGTCAGTAATCGCAGTGAAATCATCGAAAAGTTTTATCAGGTCCGTTTTATCGCGCGACATGCATTTGTAAGGTGGTCAGTGTAGCCAACTATTAACCAATACTATATAATTCCTGAGCACGCATCACTGATCACTTTTCTTTGTTTTCAGTAATTGTAAATTTAACTATCTTAATGTGTTTTCACTCAAGCAATTGTTTTTGCGTAATCAGTCATACAATATGAAATCATTTTGTAAATTAAGTAACAATATGCAACCATTAATCTTTATAAATACGTTGCTCAGAATCGTAAAATGTTATCTGTTTATTTTTCTCAGTTGGTATTAGTAAATCGAACGTTCAGCGATTGCAACAGTTGACTTTCAACTATTTCATTCTCATAGTTTCTGAAAAAGTAGGTATTTATTAATAAATATAACATTTTATACAAATGCTAATAATCCTCGCGCGAATTATATATATATAATGTAACAAATTAACAGTAATTATAATAGCACAAAATGATAAAACACCAAGAAAAAGTCACACTTGTGATCGTTATATTTCGGACTCGTGGAGTCCTATGGCAAGAAGACAAGTGACAAGGACTCCACGAGTCCGAAACATAGCGATCTCAAGTGTGACTTTTTCTTGGTGTTTTATCGTTTTGTACTATTATAATTACTGTTAATTTGTTACAGTTTAATAGCGTTACTTTATTTTTATTTTTCTTTTATATTATATATATATATATATATGTGTGTGAAAGAGTCACACTTGAAATTGCTATATTTCGAACTACTGCGAGTTCTTCAATGGCAACAAGCTAGACCAATTTCAAGTGTGACTCTTTCTCAGTATTTTATCTTTATCTACTTTTACTATTAGTATATATATATATATATATATTACTTTTACTCTTATTCTATTCATGAAATAGTCCCAAGCCCGTATTTGGTTCTTACCTATTGGCATTACTAACAATCGTCTGTTGCTAGCTGGCTTGAAAAGCTTAAGAATTCATAACACAAATGTACAAATATTACAATTTTCTAAGCCAAGTTTACGGGAATTATATTTAAATTCTTATTTTATTCGTGAAATAATCCTAATAAATATCATTCGAGGGTCTGAGCTTTCCAGATAAATTCACGACGCAGACTCTCTTGTGATATTACTTATGATAATTGTTCAGGTAATAGACAAGTGTTGAAATGAACATATTGAAATTATTGACCGGCATCTTAATTTCAATAAGCCCCTGCAACCTTGGGTATCACTAGATAGAGCATTTCAGAGTAGCAGTAACAAAATAGTATACGAGGATGAATATAAACAGTTAAGTTATATGGATTGAAAGGAAGATCTGATGCTAACAGCATGGAATGGTACGAGATATGTAATTAGGAGTAAAAGTGTACAAAATAATGAACAGAAGTGAGTTTTATAGATTCTAAACTTAACCCTACCATTCGCTACCAAAGACAATTAATGTAAAAGAGCACAATTAAAGTACGAAATTAACGCACAAAAATAATATGCTACTACAATGATAATATGATTTATAGAGAAGCGTTTGAGTGAATTTACTGAGAAAGTTTTGGTATTTGTGCAGTGGCTGCTCTAAACCAGAACGAAAAATATGATATTTCATTTCTTCCTCCTCTGTGACGTGTAATTTATTGTCATGCTGATAGATGGCGCTTCACGACCTTAGCTGATCTGCGATACTATATTTCAAGTTGCAATCTCTGACTACAGCCCAGGTTCTGCAAACGATATCTTCTTACAAAATTAATTAGTTTCACTTTTCGCCACACATAACGACGCACGGGTCTCCTGATTTATTTCTATCATCGCTCTATTCCCAATAGTATATGGTACGCGCCTCATAATGGAATTCATGCAATGTGATGCGCAGTTTTAGCCTCAATGTTAGGATGATCATAACAGCTGAAGTAATACAAAGATTACAAAAATGACAAATTATTACACTTTGGTGATTGGTTGGTTAAAAAGTTTGCTAATATACAAGTTGAAGAATATTTATTTATTTATTTATTTTAGACACTCTCTTTAAAGGGTTGATTTGAAGACGGATAACAGTCGGAAAAGTTTAACTTAGTAGCCTAGACCGTGTTGTTCAATTTTTCTAACTCTGAGTGTAAGTTTTCATAGCAACACTTAATCGTAGCAGTTTTCAAAACTTCCTTGGTTGGGGAACTTCTCTGGCTATCACGGACCCGTATGATTTACTCAAAGTTTAAAATCTTAAATTTTCTTATTATATAATTTTTGCAATTATTCATCACTGGTTTGCAAAATTTACAGATGTAAACAAAGAAATAATTTTTTTTTCAGTACTTGTCTTTTATTGTAGTTTATACATTTTATATAGTATTACTAATAATAAAAACAGTATTATATTCGAAAATATATAAACATTAACACTAATAATATCTAACAATATGTGTTGGCAGAATATTACTGGTTAATTTTAATTCCCAAATGAGAAGAAAAACCCTCCATTTCATTACAAGCCATGAGTGATATCTCAGTTTTAGTAGAAGACATTTTTACTCTGAGTTCTGATTCTACATACCTGGAACGGTTTCTGTACTTGTATTTTTAGATAATGAGTGCAGTGAATGTTGTTTTTAGATAAGTAAGTTATTACAAAAGGCATCAATACTTTTATGGCCTTCTTTGATAGTCTGGGAATTTCAGAGTGTCAGTCGAGCCCCAGCCTATGGGAAGATGCGTGCTGTTGCGAGGAAAATTATGGCTGCACAATTTATACATCGTAAATTTGTATCATCTTCCATTTTTTTCCAAAATACTTCTTTAAATATTAAGAATATTTTAGTGCTTGGACTACTTGAGAAATTTTCTCATTCCCCCGACACTTTTTAGTAGCAATTGTGTTTTAATTTCCTTGGCATTATTACCTATTTAAAAAAAATTATAAATAAATACCGTAGATAAAGAAACTGGTTCAATTAGAAACAATGGCTGCTATTACATTAACACGTAGCCTCAAATATGGGGAAAACTTTATTTCATGACTTTTCTTTCACTTTTACAACCTCTTTTAAAATGCTCTTGATGCGATATGGATTCATTAGAATTGTTTGCGATTTCTCTGTGAACGGCTTACAGGAGCCATTAGTTCTCACATCAGAGAGGCACAATAGACTGATTTTTTTAAAGTGTTTAACGCCCGTTATTACTGAGGCATCACAGTCGATGGACACTGATGATACATGAGATAGAAATTTTTTTTTAAGGAAGGAAACGTTCCAGGCCTAAGTTTAGGGTACCTCCCCGACATTTTCCATTTATGAGGACTGAGGAAAATCTGGAAAAATCTTCAGTCTGGTGCGAATCAAACCCCAGACCTCCCGTTTAAGAGCCCGCACCTTAAAAACCACCAGTGCGGTATAAACTGACTTAGTTATGACATTCGGATGTAGGTGAAAGTTTTTATATCAGAAATATATAAAAAAACTGAACAAAATGTAAGATTTCCGCCAAACAACCTAAAATAATAAATTTTTTCCACCTTACATGATTCGAGTTCTGGTCCGCAGTGCTCCAAGGTTCAACGTTCCTAGCAAAACGTAAATTGAAAAACATTTCTTTATCAAAGTTCAACATTTTTTATTTCATATTTAGCAGAGTGATACCGGCACGGGTGGCCGAGGTCGTTAAGGCGCGGACTCGTGAGCGGGAGGCCTGGAGTTCGAATCCCGCCAGCACCGTCCTCTCTCACTCAGGTTTTTTTTTTCAGGTTTTCCTCAGCCCTCATAAATGGCAAATACCGGGGAGGTACCCTAAACTTAGGCCTGAAACACTTCCTTCCTTTAAAAAAGCACTCCTTTCTCAATTTATCACTTCTTCTCATGTATCATCAGTGCCCGCCGCCTGCGATGACTCAGTAGTATAAATGGGCGTTAAACTATTACAACGACAACCACAACAACAACAACAATAATAATAATAATAATAATAATAATAATAATAATAATAATAATAATAATAATAATACAAGCAGGTGGTGTGATGTCATCAGTAACGTTAAGGTTTTTTTTTTTTGCCTTCTTATTGTCTTATGCTAGTACTGAACTTTTGAAATATATATTACATTCTGACAACAATTGTTCTGAAGAACAAGATATAGTTCTCAAGTTCCGTACTCGGACAGGTTGGCGATCTTATGGTAAGTGGTTAGGAGTTAATTTGTATTAGAAAGTGGTTCGAAAGGAAGAGTTTGGGTTCTATTACGTTATACAGCACCTGTTTATTGTTGATTTTGGGAATATGCTTCTATAAATTATGAATTTCTCCCCAATAACCATTAAGCGACAGGTTAGGTTAGGTTTGCTTACGTTAGGTTAGGTTAGGTTAGGTTAGGTTAGGTTAAAAAAGCGATAGTGATGTCGCGTAGAATGAATGCGTTAACATAACATTTAATTGCATTGTTAGAGTCAGAGAATATTTCGGCATTCCAGCTTTGCTCAATGGCTAGCCATTAGTGTCTAGGCCCACCCAGGAGAAAGGTTGTTGTCGACTTCTTTTATATACGACGCTCTTTAACATCTCAGGTCATCAGCGCCCCATTCAAATCAAGGCGTGAAACGGCCGACAAATTTTGCTCAGAGGCCTCTTCTTTCAGGCTTGAGGTTCTTTTTCGTGCCGTAAATGTACGACAAGGGACCCATTGCTTTACTTCCCGCCCGAAGGAAGCCATGCTTAGGATTTTTACGCTCGAAAATATCCATCGGTCCTGGCCGGGTTCGAACCCGCGATCTTGGGTTTACGAGGCAAATATGGTTACCGCTACACCACCAAGACCGACAAAGAGGTGAGGGAGACATCGAGTGGTGAGGCACTAACGTAGACAGGGTCTCTTAAACGTTGTTTCCAGAACCCCAAAGCCGAAGAGTTAGAGCTGCTCAAATAGTCCCTTCCGGGGCAGTAGCTAGCACCAGTCTGTCTCGCCTAACACTTTCGACCCTCTAAGCGCAAAGGTCGGCAAACTATGCATATGTGTGAGCTACTTAAAAAATGGCAGTACTGAATATGTACTGCTATTTATGAGCCACTAAAAATGGATCGTTCGTTATTTACATATCTTTATTAACATAAGTAATATATTGCTGTTCAAATTGGAACAAATATTGTACCTGTGTTTGAACAGTCTTCTTTTCACAATAAGAACATGGCATAATATCAATCATATGCAGCGTACGTTATGGGCAAAACTATAATCATGTAAATGTGTGTTTGGCAATCAAATTCTTTCACAGGTTCTTGACGTCACATCAAGTCAAATGCAAGAGTGCCATTGTTCAACTGTTAGCCTATTTATTATTTATAAAATTAAAATGAAAATGTTGATTTATAGAGACCAGTACAACAATATAACCTCATCATTTTCAGAGCTACATTATTCAATCGGGATGTTTGTCAATAGAAACAACAGATCAAAATCTGTCTTCATTTTCTTGTTCAATGACACTCCTCAAACACAAGTGGTTTAGTAAAGTAATTATTTCGACTTCTGTTATGGTTTTTCAATGAATAGACATTGACATTGAGCCGATGATTCCATTTCTTTGAACCCATTCTCTAAGCTGTATTATTTCTATGTGTTTCAACATGTTTCAAACAAGGGAAATGTCTCGGATCACCTGCCTCCAATTCCTATTTCAGAATTTCTTGCCCTTCAGTTGCTTGGAGTATCCCAAAGTCTGGATCAGGGACGGCTCGTCAGTAAAGGCCAGATGGACCCAGCCCTTAAAAATAAAATGCAATAATTATTCAGCATTTAGTATTTTTTTCCTCCTGGTCAACAAAAACTGCATGAAAACAGCGATGTATAAACCGATTATTCTAATTGTATCTTACGCAATAAGCTCATTTCCTTTCTACTGTAGTGTTCCGTTAGCGAGGGAAGTTCATGAGGCAGCCCGGAAAATATTGCCCTTCGTGGGGCAGGAAAAATTTACAAGGACTTATATTTGTCTTCCTCCAAGACGGATTAACCTTTCCCCTGCTTATTTCTGCGTCCTCTTAGGCCAGCAAAAGACGGCGTATTGCCAGCGCTCGGTATTCTATCTTTCCTTAGGAACCAGATGAGAGGTTACTGACACCATGCATAACTGATTAAGGGTGTTTTCGCACTTTGTTTGAAATTGGGTGTATTTCTCACTGTCTGTCAGTGGAAAATTGACTTTCACAGTGTTAACAAAAAAGTGTCACAAAAAAGCGTATCTGTGTTGCGGGAATAAATAAGGTGAACGTTTTATTGAAGAATCGATTTTCGGGTCTAAGTTTAACTGTTAAGTTGGAAGTGAAGCGATTTGGACCTCATCAACGGAAAGCTATAGGAGTTTACTCAGCAAGACGGTGGAAAATTATGTAGGTTTTTTTTATGATTTGAAAAAACATTTTGGCTGACAGGGTGTGAAGTGAGAAACAGTTGTCTGTAAGCATGAAATTAGAAAAGAAATAGAAAGAGCAAATTTCGTTTCTGTACACACGACGAAAAGACAGATATCACATGCAAGTCACAGTTTGTTGTGATATTATGATACATCAATAGCGGTAACCGGTTGCTGCTTCTGAATTGATTGACTGCAGAAGGTTTAAGGCGTCATTAACAGCTGAACACAAGAACTCCATATAAACCAGAAATTTATAACATGGCGCTGCAGTTATGAGAGAAGGAGTACAAATCCTTATAATTATGAAACCTCCCCCCACGACATTTGGGTGTTATGTAGTTCTGTTCCTGGCCCACCCTCTACAGTGGCCTCAAGCTTCCACTTGTCTGGTTACTAAAATTTTTCTGCAAACTATCCGAAATGGCCTGGCGAATGGTGCGTTACCGATCCGTGCTCTAGCAGAACCAAAGGAATTGATTGGGAGAGCGGAAAATTCTTAGAGAAAAATCCACCTAACACAAGGACAGGATGTTCTCTAAGAGATTTGAACCCGTGGCCCCCCGAATGTGATTCCGATAAGACAGCATTGCCGAAATTATTTTTATAACATGTAAATGAGATAAGATTATGCTTTCCCAAAAATTTGAGAGCTCTACTGTGCATTCGGGTGAACTCTGTTGGCATTACTAACATCAGAAGTTTGAGGGACGTCCCAAAGCATTAGGAATTGCTGGCAATAAAGAGGCGAGAAAGTGTTTTCTACTCTAGCGTACATCATAGTGCTTCAAGAATAGCTATACAGTGTTGAAATGTTGCCAGGACTTTAAGGAATTCTGCCTATAAATATTAAAGTAAAGATGTAACGTTTTGAGCAAAAAACACCCCACTTTCCTGACTCCGAGCCAAACAGGGGAACGAAATTTGCACGCTTGGTAGAGCTGAAGGCTTTCCTCTTGCAGAACAACGCCGGGAAACGAATCCAAGACGCGTAGGGCAGGGCGATGACCATGCTCTCTATATTAGAATTTCGAGGCTTCTGCAGTCACTGAAGCGGGGTAATCTCTCTCTCCATACCCGGCATGCATTGCTCTTTCATTTCAAGTTAATGCCCGAATTAATCTACAAGCACTTTTTTTCCATCTTTCTGGCGATATGGGAACCTTACCGTCCGCGGTTTTCAGGTATTAAACCTGGAACCTTCATGCCAAAGTAAAACGAAACGAGCTGAAGCCACTCATGCGTTGCATTTTCGTGAGCTGGAAATGATCATGCATTCGTGCACCCAAGCTGTTGAAAACTTTCTCCTATCTCTCTGTGGGTAACACTGGAACACATTCCGAGGGCTCCTATCTACTGTTTATGTCTTTAAATACGCTTTCTTCTTAGTGCTTAAGAAATGTAATCAAAGAATTTCGTCCATGCTTCCGTTCTTAGGAGTAAAAGCCGAGTCGAATTGACATGTATATTTCATAGTCTTCGGGAACATTACAAAACAGGAGCTGCATAAACTATGCGGCGAATTCCTCACCGAGTTGCATAATTTTTAATAAAATGAATATAAAATCCAAATTAGGCCTTATTAATAATGAAATGAAATAACTTAAGGCATTACTGTGGTATTAAGGCAACAAAATAGGATTATTTTAACCTAAACGTATTACAAGAGAAACCACATTTTTTAGAATTATCATTATTATTGAGATTAAACCACAAAAATTAATGGTATACTACTAAATTATTGAAATGTATGACCAAGTTAGACAAAGCTGTCAGTGGTATTTTTACATATTTTTAATAGTAACCATCTTTAAAACTGGGTCCTTGATATCATCTTTACATTCACTAAAATACAGAAAAATAACAGAAAGTTTCGAGCTACGTTGTATATTTAAGAAGATGTTCAAATGTTTCAGTAAAACAAAAACACGTTACTCTTTAAAAACAATTACAACGGAGAAGACAAAGAAAAACAATCGAAAGTTATATTGATTTTTATTGGCTTTGAAATTTATTTTAAATGTTATTATAGTAAAAACATGTAACGCAAACGTTTTCTGAAGGTTATTACATACAAATATAATTCTCAAACACATATTTCATTAATATTTCACATTTGCTGTCTTCACGACGATGCTTTATTAAATATAAAACATATGCGTCAATATAAACATAATTTATATCCTAAATAATTTGTCCTTTTAAAACAATAAAGAGCAAGTTAGATGCAAGAACGCTTTTTAAATCGCGTTTTTCATATACGTCCCTATTCGTAATGTTCCAATTTTCTAATTTTTGGCTACTATTTTTTTTTTTTTTTATTTTTATTTAAATTTTATGTTCCGAATTTTGTCATGAAGAAAAAATATTAGTGCCTCTAGAGTGATTTTTAATCCTAATATTCTGATTTCGTTGGTTTTCGAAATTATTTGTATTGATTGATTTATGCTATACGCCTAGTTTTGTTGTAAAAACACAAACATTGGTGCTGTTAAAGCGATTTTTAAATTTTGAGTTTCAGGTAATCCCCCATTCATAATGGCTCGATTTCCTGCATTTTCAGAAACCATTTACCTTATTTTATTTAAATGGTTTATACAGAGTTTCGTTGCAAAAAAAAATAAATAGATAAAAAACAAATATTAAAGTCACTAGAATAATTTTTAAATTTTGGGTTTTAGGTAGTCCCCTCCTAATAGTCGATTTTCACCAATTTTTAGAAACTATTTTTCTTATTTCATTTCAACGGCATATATGGAGTTTCCTTTAAAAATGTTAAAATTGCGGCCGTTAGAGTGATTTTAAATTTCGCTTTAACCTGCACGCGTTTTTCAGGTATACCTTCACTTCTAATGGCCCGATTGCTCTGATTTATAATATTTATAATATTTCTACAACGGATTCTTATGTCGTCCCGCCCGTCCGCCCCTTACTGGCCCTGAAAGATGGCTGATTGAATGGTGCACTCCCCATCGGCGCAGCGGTTATCAGATAATTGGGTAATATGAGTTAATAAACACGAGCTATTTTTACCCTACCTGTGATCGCTCTGCTACGTGACCAGACAAGCATAAGGAGGCGGATCTGCGCAATGTGCTAAAGCCCCACCATAACGTCCTCCAACAAGTTTCATACATCAGTTAGAGCTGAGCTATAGTCCCTTCAACATGGCCGGCATGATTGATTTTCCCGCTAAGTGCGAGTTGCAAAGCGCCATTCGTTTTCTACAGGTAGAAGGGAATAGTGCAGCAGAAATTCATTGCAAAATGAGCGTTTATCGTGAGAACTGTATGAGTGCGGGTGTTGTACGTGAATGGTGTATGACATTTAAAGAAGGCCGAACTGATGTTCATGATGAAGATGGACAAGGACGCAGGTCTGTCGCTAGTGAAGACTTGTTCAGCAATTTCATCAAGTGGTTCCAGAGAGACGGAGGTTTACCATCAGTGAGTTGTCTGTGGAATTTCCGGACATTTCAAGGTCAACTCTGTACAGGATTGTTACAGAACATCTAGCTATCGAAAACTTTGTGCACGCTAGGTTCCCAAAAAGATCTATTTCCATACGCTGGCGGCAACCTTCAATGAAGAGGGTTCTGGAAAGCTCGATATGACAAATGTCTTAATCTTCAAGGTCACTATGTGGACCTCTAAAATAAAAAATAATTTTCCATTTTATCATTTCATTTCATATATCATCGGTGTCCACCGTCTGTGGTGCCTCAATAGTTGAAGAAACAGGCGTTAAACACTATTCAAAAAAAAAAAAAAAAAAAAAAGGAATATGTGGAAAAGTAACTGTGGCTGTACTTGACTCGTGGTAATAAAACCACTGTGTGATTCACATTTGTCTTTTTGTTATGCCCTATCGGAGGTTGGAAAAAAAAACATTTCTCTTAAGTGCATTTTTTCTAATTTTTTAATCATTTTTGTAGATAATTTTTGTGGTCTTAGCTGCACTAATGCACTATATAATATACGGGTCTGAAATGCGTTGTGCCCACATAAACCAATAATGAAATCAATATTTGTACATTAAGATTAGGTATTATAATTTAATTAACGTAATCGTATAAAATTTTGTTCTGCTGTGTACCATACTTGAGAGAGAGAGGAAACAGTTCACAAACTCTAAAACCATAACGTAAAATTAAATAAAGGGCATTGTTATCAGAGGCAACTGCAAACCCTTCTTTCTGCTATTTTCCAATGACCCGCAATGACATTAATACAAGCAACCTCCGCGATTCGGCGGGTTTAAGGCAATGAAATACACTCTCCAACACAAGATTTGAGGAAATCGTTATTATTAAGCATGAAACCTCTACTTCTATGGACTCGAGGTTGCTGAAGCTTTAACCATGGTATAGGTGGCTGTGAATATTGCACAGCGGTCCGAGGTAAACACTACACTACAGGTTACCAATCGACTTGATCACTTTTTGCACTGTTGCTGTGATCAGATTGGGCATCCGGTTCTAACCTTCTTCCTTCTGCCGTCATGTGCAATGCTGCGTCAACCATACGCTGATATCTTGTTTACGAAGGGATTGTTTCATCTCTAGTCATTATATTACAATATACAACGCTAAAGCAATTACATTTCTTAAGTCTCCTGAACCCTTTTAAATTTTGTAAGTTCATTCTGTATTTCAAAATTATTTTAAATAAATTATATTTCAAGAAAATGTAAGATACATATAAATGCAATAGTTTATAGTTTACCCAAAAGGTCTTAAACTTTTATAATATGATTTCTGAACTATAAAGCATAATTGTAATGCATCTGGAATATTAACATGTGTTGTATAAATTGTAATTGACGAAAAGTTGACAACTGAGTTGATACATATCAACATATCATCATATGTACATAAGATACATATAAATGCAATAGTTTATAGTTTACCCAAAAGGTCTTAAACTTTTATAATATGATTTCTGAACTATAAAGCATAATTGTAATGCATCTGGAATATTAACATGTGTTGCATAAATTGTAATTGACGAAAAGTTGACAACTGAGTAAATGCAAACTGAATATTCTTTTGGTTTTAAAAGTGTAGCCGCTTTGGGAAATAAATCCCAACATCCCCCCCCCCTCCCATCAAAGGACAGGGGGAGCAAAGCACGCTATCGGCTTAACACAGGTTCCTGCATCCCATAGCCGTGCCGCGGTCCATTAAAGGGCCCCTTGTTACTTGGTCCTCTTCATCTAATACGGCAGACAAAGAACTGGGGAACATGAAATGAGAGATTCCAATATCGAGGAGGAGGGCGATGCGACATATTTTGGGGATGAGTTTCACTCCAGATCCCCTCTTCACCCTTGCCGCCGGTGCCGGATCGATCCCACCCTCTCAATTCTTATGCACGTGTTTGGTGATACATTAGAGTACAAACTGCAACATATTGTTGGAACAGGCCCAAATAATGATCTATCATTTGCTTCCCAATAGATGACCATAGTTATTTTGACTGTAGAAAACATGGGGTGTTTTCGATTAAAATTAATAATAAACGTTGGTTTTGATTTATTTGTTTTTATGAACCATTGTTTTTAGAAGTAAATGTTTACATATACGAGCACATCTTCAGAAAAATAATTTGTTTATTTTCATTTACAAAACTGAATTTATATAGTAAGCTCAGACCATCCAGTAATATTTATTAGGATTATCTCACGAATAAAACTGGAATAAAAATAAAATATAATTAAATTTTCCAAAATATGAATAATTGTATAAAATCTTTAGAATACATAATGTTAATAAATTGTGAGTCTGGAAGATCGATTATTGCAATTTGATTTAATCAGAAACGCCAACTGAGAAAAACAAAGTAGAAATTTAACAATTTTTATTGCGTGTCTAGCTTTTGTGTATTATTATAGCAGTACATTTTCATAATCTTAACTGTCGGTCCTGGTGGTGTAGTGGTAACCATACTTGCCCCCTAAACCCAAGATAGCGGGTTCAAACCCTGCCAGGATCGATGGATTTTTTCGTGCGTAAAAATCCTAAGTATGGCTTCCTTCGGAAGTGAAGTAAAGCCGTGGGTCCCGTGTCGTACATTTACTGCATGTAAAAGAACCTCATGCCTGAAAAAAATAGGCCTCTGAGCAAAATTTATTAGTCATTTCACGTCCTGATTTGAATGAGACGCTGATGGACCTGAGCTGTTAAAGAGTGTCCGTAAATTAACCAAATAAAAAAATAATCTTATGGACCTGAGCTGTTAAAGAGTGTCCGTAAATTAACCAAATAAAAAAATAATCTTAAATAATTTATTTAAAGGAATGAAATTATCAACATTATTTATGTTTACCTATTATAGATTTGAAAATATTTAGTTGCATACACATTGATTAAATTAAGAAAAAAAGGAATTTTAAAAACTATCATAAGTAATTTCACAAGGGGTTCTGATATTGCCGTTAAATTCAAGAGCGTATTGATCTCAGACCCCTCCAGTGACATTTATGATAACTATTTCACGAATAAAATAGAATTTAAATATAATTTCAGTAAACTTGGCTTGCAGTATTGTAATAATCGTATGTTTGTATTATGAATACTTAATCTTTTCAAGTCATCTTGCAACAGAAAAATGTCGATTATCAGTAATGCCAATAGAAAAGAGTCAAATACGGGTTTATGTTTATTTCATAAATAGAATAAGAAAGTAATATATATTTGAAATTCGCGCACAGAATATTAACAATTGTATAAAATGTTATACTTATATATCTATTCTATTCAGAAACCGTGAGACTGAAATAAACGACAGTCGATTATTTCAATCGATACCGTTCGATTTACTAATACCAACTGAGAAAAACAAAACAGAGATAACATTTCACTGTTCTGAAAAACATGTTTATTAAAACTTATGAATGCTTAGGCAGATATTGTTACATAATTTACAAAATGGTTTCAAACTGTTTGGACAAATATGCAAAAACAATTGCTTGAGTGAATAAATGTACAAATACCGAACACAGAAAAATGGGCAGTGATGCGTGCTCAGGAGTTATATAGTGACAGTATAGAGTTGGCTACACTGGCCTGAAGACAAATGCAAGTGGAGTTATAAAAGGGATATAATAAACGTTTAAGAATAATTTCACTACGATATCGGGCTGTGATTGTTCAAAATTCAAAATTTTGTTTAATTTCATTGGTCGTTTTATGATGATGTCACATAAGTGAAATAGTCAAAACTAAATGAAAGAGATCCATTCTTTAGTTACAATTGACTCGTGGGAATTAATGGATGAAGATTTTAAAGCGATTAATTCATTCTTGTTCATGAATTTGAGGAAAACAGAGCTGGTGACACTGCGATGCAGGTCTAGGTGGTTAAGCGATTGTGATAAAAAAAATTACGATAAACTTATAGCGATATGTGATAGATTAGTTGAAACTCAAACTTTTCTCACGTTCAATTGGTAGAAAATGTGTAGCATAGAATGAGATGTAAAAACTAGTTATGTAACTCATTATTATTCATGCAGTATATATATATATATATATATATATATATATGATCACAATATTCATGAAGTCACTTCTTGCAGTAATACAATGCGTTCTCTTATTTAGAACTCATCACACACAACAAACTGCTAGTAAGTTAAAGTTTTATCTCCTTATCACTAAGAAGGTGGCTACAGTGTAACGCTTGCAATTGCATTTGGGAGCTCGCCTTGGGAATGCAAATATTCATCCCAGGTTTCGCCTAAGCTATCTGGATAAACAACGAAAAAACCCAAGGTCAGGATGACCGGCCCAAAAGAAAATGAAAGCACCCCCCTCGGTTTTTGTAACGCGTTTCAGTTTTTCTTATATACTTACCTCAGAGTCTGATCCGATATATTAAATGACAATGAAATAATGAAAAGTACACATAAATTAAAATTTGAGAAACCATAAATATCGGCGCAATAAAAACAATGTTTTCTCTTCTCCTGGTCAACTTTTAAAACAAAAAATACATGAAAACAGCGATGTATAACCTATTAGTCCTTAACTGTATCTTACGCAATAACCGCATTAGCAAAGAAAAGTTTATGCTTTAAACTTATACATTCACGGACAAGAAAAAATTTACAAGGACTTATATTTGTCTTCCTCCGAAATGGGTTAGCCTTTTTCCTGCTTATTTCTGCGTTACATTGTGCCAGTAGGAAGTCGATCCATGGCCAGTGCTCGGTATTCTCTCTTTTCTTAGGAATCAGATGTTGATGGGTTGCTGACATTATACATAACTGACTGATGGTTGTTTTCGTATTTGTTTGAAATTGGGTGGTTTCATCACTGTTTGTCAGTGGAAAGCTGACTTTTACAGTGTTAACTGTTAAGTTATAAAAAGCGTATCTGTTTTGTGGCAATGGATAAAGTGGACGTTTTATTGAAGACCCCTTATCGTGTCTAAGTTTAAGTGAAACGATTTGGACCCCATCAATGAGAGCTATACGAAATTACTCAACAACATGACACTAAATTAAAACGGTTTGAAAAAGCATCTTGGCTGTGAAGTGAGAAACATATTTTGTGTATAGGAATGAGATAAGAAAAGGAAGCAAATTTCGTTTATGTAACGCCGACGATATTACATGCATATCACAGTTTGTTGTGATATTACAATGTCGGGATAAACCGGATGAAAGATTCATAACATTCATTGCTGTTTCTGAATTGATTACAGAAAGCTTAAGGCGTATTTTAACAGATGAATTAAAGAGTTTCATATAAACCACAAGTTTATAGCACAAACTTACGATGGCACTGTAGTGTCGCAGAAGAGTATAAGTCTTGGGAAAAAAAAAAAAAAAAAAAAAAAAAAAACCCTTCCCCTAAAGCCATTTTAGTGACATTTAGTTACGCCGCTGGTCCACCCTTCTATAGGGTCTACGAGCCGCCTCTGCTTTAGATAATTTACAAAGTAATTCTTCAATATGCATATTCCAAGTTAAATGACTATCTAGTGTAACATCTACCACCTGTAATATTTGAGTTACCTAATTTAAAAGCTCCATTATTAATTTTATAATTAATAATTTTAAAAATCAATATAATCGAACCAGATTTTTTGTGCCAACAGTATCCACAATATTCTTATTTTCCATTACAAATAGAAAATGACCTAACACAGATCCTTCAGGAGCCTTTAACTTATTTTTTTAAAATTTTTAAAATTTCAAAATTTGACCCATCCCATTGTTAAAATCTAGATTACTAGAGTTAGAATTTTTATATAATATTATCCTAAAATATATACATAGCTAAGATACAAAACTTCTTAAAACATGTGCTTAATATATAATATCAGAATTGCATAGAAACTTAAAATGTATTCCAGTTAAGTAAAAAAATTGTTCGAATTTCAATTTGCCTGGAGTTAATTCCGTCAGCGATCGGAAAGTATGTGTCTATATAGTAAAAATGATATGTCGTTTTCACCCGACTTTACTGGTGGTATTTGACATCTGGGGCATGCTTGCTGCGGTCATGACTTCACCTGTTTTCTTTATGAATTATTCGAGACACACCTTTAATGTATCTTTATGTATCGAAGTTTGGTTTCTAACTGAACGCACGCAACCGTTTATTTTTGTCCTGAAGCAGAGATATGTCGCTCCAATTGATATTTCATTACACAACCTGTATTTTGTCACACATTTGACACAACATCACTTTTCCATCGGTGGTAAAAGCATTGTCCATAGTAAACAAGGATCGTAGTATCCCGGCAGAAATTTCCAGCTGTTCATCGTTCACCTGAGATAAAAAATACAAAATTTAATTCTAGTGGTAGAGTTTGAGATTACGAATCCAGAGGTCCGGGGTTAGATTCCTGGTAAGGTCAAGTTGTATGGGTAACCTTTCTTTAATAGTTTTTTCTTACCCAGAGAAGGTGAATGTCTAAGGCGCCAAGGACTCTTGAGTTCATTCGTGTCATCATTAATTCATTTCATATCATTCCATTCAGCACCACAGACTTACACAGTCCACAGTCTACAGACATCGCGAGAAGACCAATGCAGTCAAAGCGACAGTAAATAACGTAAAAACTGTACTCGTGTCAAATAAGAGCGCATTATATATAAATGCATTGTAGCAAAGAAATATTCTTGTGAATATTTAAACAAAAGATCAAACTATTAAAGCACGCCTACTCCATTACCAGAAAGTACCTCATATACAATCTCATTTCCACCTTATTGTAAACACAGTTAATAAAAGACAAAGATATAAGCTGCCTCCAGGGTCCTGTTTCACACAGTATAGTCTAATATATACATGTGCTTAGTGAAGTTTCTTGAACAGTATGGTCTTGTAACTTTCTATTCCACGAAAGTAGTAAATACAGGTAAAGTATTAGTAAAAAAGCTAAAAGTGACGTCATATAAGAGCAAGATGGAGGAACAGCTGTTTGCCATACGTCACCATACCTTGAATTATGTTATGCCCACTCCTTAGGGAGTTTTAATGTACAGAGTGGATTATTGTCATTCCTGCTAAATGGGTATTGTATTTTTTCTCATATATAATGATAATTTAAATACTTTATTGTACGTTTGTCGATATTCAAGTAATTTATTTTATTAGTCCATTAGGTCCTTTATATTTATTTATTTATATAGCTTGACAATCACATTCTCATAAGCAAAAACTGGGAAACTTATGCTAAAAGAGATTAATTTAAAAGAGAATGAAAAGAAATTATTTTCGTGGCATGTAGTAAGAACGTTATAAATACATTAACTAAGATGCTGGTCAGAAATATGTATTTGAAACAGGAAACGCCAATATCAATCATAAGCCGTACTTTAATTGCACTTAACTTTTATCATTATACACAAATATTTATTTATTCTTTCTTTGTACATATTCCTACTCGGCATTATCACCACTTTCGCTAATACTTAGCATTTTGAGTCAACTGGCTCCCAAAATCATTAAAAAGATAATAAATTTTGTGCTAATATTTGAAGTTACATTCTTACATTTGTACAGAAAGTTATACAAATTACTCATGTCCGACTAATGCTAATACTTCTGTGAACAGAACAAGGAAAAATCACTTGTACACTTGTAAGTATGTAGTTATATAGTACAGGCGTAGCAGAAATCTTTGTGGAACAGAATTTTACTAACACCCAAAAGTTACAAGTCCATATACTTATCAGCATTAGACTATACTTTTATGTAACAGGGCTCAGGCGATAATGTGGCACTCTCATATTTAGCGAGACTTGTCAATTAGCTAGGTTTCTTCACGATTAATAAATTCAAGATGACGGTTAAATAGGGAAATACCAGATTAAACTGAAAGGCTGACCCATCGTAAAAGCTGATATATTTATCACATAATGTACTCTGATGTTTTGCTTACGACAGACTTAGCTACGCCGATACAAACTTATTTGCCGCGTGTGAAACTTATAGAAGAGTGCCACGGCGCGTGAAATTGAAACTATATAAAAACTGCGTATATCTCGCAGCGTGTAGAACCCTAGCACTGCATGCCTCAGCCACGTCGAACTTACAACTGCTCCCTGAGCAAACGGATTGAAATTCCTAGCTCCGTAACAAAACACCAGAGGCTTTCTCTTTTGTTGACATACAAGTTACAGCTTACATTTACATCATATTACAAACTTATACATACAAGCTATCCACAACACTAATTGCAATACATAAATTATTATGATTATATTTGTGACATATTATATTATATTACACAAGTGTAAGTACATGTTGGATTTCAGAATCGAGCTGTGAACAAAAGACAAAACGCCGCTCACAATTTCATGGTGACAACGCCTATTTTTGTTCAGTAGTCTGACAGATCAAACTTACTTCTTTAATGGAAATGCATTAAGCTGTGTCACTTAGCACAGTTTGGCTCTTATTCAAATACCATAACAAATTGTATACACTTTTCCTAAGCTTGTTTCCAGTGGTGAATTCGTGTACACCGTCTCATATAAATACGAGCTGGTTATTGGATCGATCGTGCATAATGCAAACACACGAACCAACAGACGGTTCCTGTTTGTTTTACAACTCATAATGCCCCTTGTGTAGAAGTTTAAACCGAACGTGACAGACAGGCCATAAATAAAACCTGACTATTTCTACGAGCTAATTCGGTAAATGTTTCAGAACTTCCGTTGATGAGCAATTCTATTTCAAGGGCCGCTTTTTTAATTCCGAGGGATTAATTCAAACGCAAATGACTCGTTGCCAGAAACATGTATTTTTTATATTGCTTATTTTGGGTGTTTGTTCTTCACAGAGATCCGCGTAGAGCAGGCTGGCGTTTGTAAAGTCGACTATAAAATTCTGTGAGCACCTCGTTTGTTTTAACAGGTTTATTTTAATGTTGTATTCCCGGAGAAGACCTTGTGGTTATTGCTGTATGTTCGTAAAAAATGTGTGGGTATTTTACTAATAAATAAGCCATTAATTCCCTATGAATAAGCTTCTTTGCATTTTACTACCTTCAAGCTGTACTGTGATCGTATTGGAGCCATTTAAACTTCATTAACTGAGGCACTCTGAGAGTACACTGCTGAAATACGGAGCAGAGATAAAAGAAAATGTTTTAATTCATTTCAACCGAGTTTTTTTTTTTAAAAGTGATGCATGGGACATTCACAATGTTTTATAACATACAAATGGATGTTCTAAAAGTTGTCAGAGATGTCGTGAAAATGACCAAATTACTATGATAATTCTTATGTATCATCCTTCAATGGCGTGCTGTAAAGTTTGAAACACGTAAGTGTAGCCACTACTTGTGATGATCATGTAAACAAACTAGTGTTAACATTTTCTTTAAAATGGACAATTTCACTCATGTGACATCATCTTAAAATCAACCAATGAAACGAAACAAAATTTTGAATTTTGACCAATCACAGCTGGATTACTGAGTGAAATTATCGAGCAAAAATTATCAAATCCGTTTTATTACGCGACGTGCTTTTGTCTTGTGATCAGTGTAGCCAACTCTATATTTCTATACCTCTATATATAATTCTTGAGCACGCATCACTGACCACTTTTGCTAGAGGAGGTGGGGAGCTATTGATAGCCACAAAAGCATGAACAGCCGACAATCATAACGCAAATGGAGGGTTCTTCAAAGCGTTTTGATGATGCGTCAAATGTGCAAATTGTTCTTATCATTAGGAACTCCAAACCAGGGAATACGAAGAAAAACAGAAACACTGTATATTATCTTTTCTCTCTCTCTCAGTTGGTAAAAACGATTGTAATAGTCCACTTTTGTCTATATCAGTCTCACGGCTACTGAATAGAACAGATATTCATAAGTATAACATTTTATACAAGTTTTAATATTCTATGCGCGAATTTCAAATATATACATCATTTTTATTCTTATTCTGTTCATGAAAGAGTCCCAAACCCGTATTCTGCTCTTTCCTATTGGCATTATTGACAAACGGCATTCTTCTGTCGCAAGATTGCATGAAGAGGTTAATTTGTTTGTTTGTTTTATTTACGGACGCTCTTTAACATCTCAGGTCATCAGCGTCCCATTCTATTCAGGGCGTGAAACGGTCGACAATTTTTGCTCAGAGGCCTCTTCTTTCAGGCTTCAGGTTCTTTTTCGTGCCGTAAATGTACGACACGGGACCCACGGCTTTACTTACCTTCCGAAGGAAGCCGTACTTAGGATTTTTACGCCCCGAAAAAAGCCATCGATCCTGACCGGGTTTGAACCCGCGATCTTGGATTTAGGAGGAAAGTATGGTAACCACTACACCACCAGGACCGACTTGAAGAGATTAAGTATAAATATATAATTATTACAGTTTTATAAATCAAGTGTACAGGAATATATTTAATTATATTTAAATTCTTATTTTACCCGTGATATAGTCCTTAGAAATATCACTCAAGGGTCTGAGGTTTCCACACTGCTCGTGAATTTATCTGTGACCTCAGACCCTCCTCTCGTGATATTACTTGTGATAAAACTGTAATACGAAACCTAACAGAAACACTAAAGAATTAGATCCCACATTAAAGGATTCTTCACCTTCGTTTTCGGCGGTTAAAAAGTGAGCTGCTGTGTTTAAGAGTGATCATACATTCATTCAAGATGATAAGCGCTCAGGGCGTCTCAAAACCGTTACGACTGACGAGATTGTGACAAAAATTCACAATGCCGTGCTCAATGATCGCCAACTGAAGGCACGTAAGTTGGCTAACATTACAAAGACCTCGTTAGGCAGTATCCACAACATTTTACACGATGCTTTGGGTATGAGAAAGCTTTCCTCTGAGTAGGTGCAGCGTTTATTAACAACGGACCAAATGCATTAGAACGAACACTTCGCATATTTTTTTGAACGTAATTCCAGTGAGTTTCTCGAAGTTTCATAACAGTAGATGAAACATGGATTGATCAATACACATCAGAGACGAAGAAACAGTCGAAACAATGCATGGCAACAGGTGAAAGCGCACCTAAACAAGCAAAAACGGTTCCATCTGCAGAAAAAATCATCGCTACAGTTTTCTAGGATTCTCATAGTGTGGCACTCCAGAAGGACAGAGCCATCACCAGAGAGTATTGCTACTCACTATTGGAACAAGTGAAGGATGCTATTCAGACTAAACACCACCTCTTAACCACGATAATGCGCCTTCTCACGCGTCTGGGATTGTTGCTGCAGGACCTTCGCTTTCAAGTGCTTCCATGTGCGTCATATTCGCTGGATTTAGCTCTCCGCGATTACTTTTGATCCCAAACCTGAAGAAATGGCTGAATGGACGATGATTCCCTCAAAT